>RJWT010035924.1:0-13365 GCA_004365215.1 Cuniculus paca | reverse complement strand
AGTCACTTTCCAGTGTAGACAGCTCATGCTTGGTAGATCTTCACTGCAGACTTGTTGCATCTACAAGGAGACTAAGGCATGGAGAGGTAAAGCGACATACTTGTCATCCTTTAGTACCTGATACTGGCTATGGGCTCTGGCGTTGTACCTGACATGTTCAAACTTCCCATCTTAGATCATTTGACTTTGATCTGTTTTAGGAGTACCTTTGAAGGCCTGGTGAAGCCTACAGGACCTCTTGCAAGAAATTTGAAAATAATTTTACCTGCCTCATGAACATCTCAGGAGTGGGAGGATGACCACAAGTTCAAGCCCAGGCTGGGTAACTTAACAATTTAGTCAAGTCCTGTCTCAAAATAAAAAATAAAAAGGGTTGGGGACATAGCTCAGTGTGAAGGCCCTGGGTTCAAGTCCCAGCACCTCACCTCTCCTAAATCCCAGAAATAGATTCAGAACCTCTGTCTAACATGCTTGTAATGTACACATTTAATCTGGGGCTTATATTTAACCTCTAGTTTCTGTTCTGGGTATGAACAGAAATGCAATTTATCTGTTCCTTCATAAAATATTTAATGAGCACCTACTACATGTTAGGTGTTGTGCTAGGTGGGTGCTGGAGATATTTCGCTTTGTTTATCTTGTATCCTAGAGGGGAAAGGCACACATGGACAAAAGCGTAGCAGTATCATTCCATTCTCTAAATAGTTCCCAGTGTCTAGTTACAGTATACTGTACAGTTTTACTTCCTGGTGCTCTTGTGCCTGGGTGAAGCCGCATGATTAGTTCTGGTCAATGAACCGTGAGAAGAGATGTGTCACTCAGGCTGGAGCCATAAAGGCTGCTGTGAGGCCCTTCAGAGCTTTTCCTCACCCTGAGATGGAAACATTTAAAACGGAGCCTGTGTAATCAGCCTGGATGTCCTGAGACGTGGTGTGAGTGAGGAACACAGATGCTTCTTGACTCACTAAAGGTTACATCCCAAAAGACCCATCGTAAGTTGAAAAATACTCTAAATGGAAAATGCATTTAAAACTTCTTACCTACCGAATATCACAGCCTGATGACACAGCACACTGTAGAATGTTTCCCCTCAGGACTGGAAGCTTTGCTGCACTGCCTCTATCTAGCATCATAAAAGCATCTTTTTTTTTTTTTTTTGTCTTTTCGAGACAGATTCTCATTTTGCAGTTCAGGTTGGCTTTGGGCTCCATAAAAGAATCTTGTACCTCTGTAATTCCAGCACTCTGGAGGGCTGAGACAGGAGGATCACAAGTTTGAGCCCAGCCTGAGTAACTTAGTGAGACCCTGTCCCAAAACATTAAAAATGGGCTGGGACTGGGACTGGGGCTGGGGCTCAGTGTGAAGGCCCCATAGCAACAGAGGGGCCCCACCCCCACCCTGTATCACTATATAAAGAAAGATAAAGAGTTTTTTTCCTTTTTTTATGTTTTAAATTTTTATTTATTTTTACTTATGACTGTATCCTCTTAACTAGATAATTGTTCAGGTAGCAAATGGTATCTTATTGCTTTTCATATTCTCTATGGTACTTAATTCAATTTTTTTTATCACAGATATAAGCCTCAAATATCAGATTTGTGTTTAAAATCTGAGACCTAAGACTAATAATCACATAGCACTTCACGATACAGTTTGACGATTGTTATCAGGTTTGAAATTCTTCATTTTGATTCTTATCCCCAGAATGAATATTTCCAAAACCAGTGCTCCATGAAAGAGAACAGAGTCAACGAGTCATATACCAAACACCATTAACTACCACCAAGAAGCAGGAAGAAGTATTTTAGGAATTTCAAAGTCTAGCAGAAGAAGGAAAACTAATTCATGTTATGTAGGCACTGCAGCTCAAAGGCAAACCTGAGGAATGCTAAAGATTTACAGTACACAAAACATTTTCAGACATTTCTGATTCTCCCCTGAAAGATCAAAATTTGAAGTATAGTTTCCATTGAATGCATATCACTTTTACACCATAATGTAGTAAAAAAAAATCATAAATCAAACTGTCACAAAGTGGGAATAATTTGTGAACATTTTTGAAGCCACTGAGATTTGGGGGATATTTGTTATTGCAGCAAAACCTCATCTGTTCTGACTGATACAATAGTAAATAAGTAATAGAAATGATTGTAAAGATTGCTAGAGGGAGATCAGAGTATTAGGAAAAAGAAAAAGTTGAGGATTACACGTGTGGTATTTGAAGGGCTTGGGAAGATGGAACTTAAAAGAGGTCAATACAGGCTTCACTGAGGAACTGATGTCCAAAAAGAAAATGAGCTATGCAGGTATCGGGGGCAGAGTATCCCAGGCAGGGAGCAGTCAGAGCAAAGGCTGAGGCGTCTGATGTGTCTAAGAAATAGCTAAGGGGTGATGTGGCTGTAGCAGAATCAGGGATGAGGTTAGAAAAGTAGCAGGGCCAGGGTCAGGATTTAGCTCAGAGGCTTAAGCACCTGCCTGGCAAGTGTGAGGTCGTGAGTTCGATCCCCGATACCAAAAACAAAAAAACACTATTGGTTACAAAGAGAAACTTTCAAGTCCACCATTATACCTAGGGCAGATACCAAGGACTTCAGCACTGAGCTACATTGCCAGCCCTTTTTATTTTTTATTTTGACACAGGGTCTTATTAAATTGCCCAGGCAGGATTTTACCTGAAATTCTTCAGCCTCAGCCTCCTAGGGTGCTGGGACTAAAGGTATGTAACACTATGCTCAGGAATACTTTGGTGGTGTTGGGGAAGCTAGTCTAGTCTCTTTGTTTTAAGAAAGTCATGGACATTTTCCTGTGTATTATGCAGTTAACCCTTTGTTCTGAGTGACAATTTATATTTTTGTTTTACCTAAATAATCGTTCAGAAAAGCTTTATTTTTCCTAGGGAAATGGCATGGTTCCTCTTCCTTGGAGATGGAAATTTATGAAAAGATTGTGTATTTCTTTTCTCTTCAGCTGCCAGGGAGCTCAGAGCCAAATTAGAAGCTCAACTATAATGCATTAACCCTCAACTCTGTAGAGTTTGCTTATTTCTTTTTACTTTCCATCACTCTGGCTTCTTAATTGTGACTCTCAGTTTTAGTTTTTCAATTTTCATTTTACTATACGTGCTTTCCATATTCACTTGTCTATATGGGATAAGGCAGAGCATAAAATAAAGAAATGAACATAACTAGATAAAGCTGCTTTTTAATATACAACCCATAAATAAAAAAGATATTGCAACTTTGTCTCTAAAGTAATTTTCTATATGCAGAGTCTCCTATTCTGGCTGAGTTTCATTATAAAACTGAAGATGGGTCCTTCAAGGAAAAAGAATTCTAGTCTAGAAATGTTATAAAAATCACAGTTTCAAACTGCAACAAATATGTAAAGGCATATATTTGAAGGAAATACGCATGCCATTGAAGACACTGAGAAAGATATGGGAAATCCAAAATGTGATAGAAAAATACAGTGAATATTTAAATTAAAAAATTTATTACAATGAAAGACATTGCCCTGAGTCCACCCTCAAAATACCCCTCCTCACTTCAAACACTGTTTCCATTGTTCTTACGGTTTTCTACAGCAGTCCTGAGAGTTATCTCTCCTGAGTGTCTTTAATTGTGACATCGTGGGTGCCTTGATATCTTGAATTCATTCAAAATATTTCTCTTCCATAGTCATCTTGACTAAGGAAGAGCCAGAAGTCACATGGTGCCAGATCGAGTGAATAAGGTGGATGAGGACCCAGAATCATGTTTTTGTGAGCGTATATTTCCATTGGGTGGCACTTGGCAGCCGTATTCACTGATTTTTGATTTTGTAAAGACATCCATGGAAGAAGACTGCCAGAACTGCTCCAGAAGGTGGCAAGAGCGATGGGAGAAGTGTGTTCAAAGTAAGGGGAAGGCCGGGGATCTAGCTCAGCGGTCTAAGTGCCTGCCGGCAAGCGCAAGGTCATGAGTTCAATCCCCGGTGCCGCAAAGTGAGGGGAAGGATTTGAGGAGATTCATGGTGGAGTGACTTCTACTGTAATATATTTTTCGAAACATTCACCGTATATTTTGATCAAACTTCAGAAGTCACAACATGCGAATGCAAAATAACTATGCAGCATTATTTTAATGTGCTGGTACAAGGATTTAAAGCTTGCAGGAAAACCAGCGCAAGTTTCCTGGCTAGATGCTGCTTGTGGAGTCTCCATGCTAATGGTTTCCTTGAAGTCCCTGAAGCAGTTTCTCAGACCTCAGGCATCTCGACCACCTAGACTTTGCCATGTCCCTGTAAGACCCTGTTTTATCAGTCTGTCAACATTGGTTTTTCGAATCAGTTCTTTGTGTAAACTGAAATTGATTTAAAGGAAAAGCAGCTTAAATAATATATAGTGTATGTAAATTGACGAGTTTGCTGTTTTCCTTATCCACACTGAAATCAATTGGTAAATATTAAAATAAGAACCGGTCTGGTGCCTTCCCCTAAAACCATCTCTTTCTCCCTACGCTGACCATAGGTGTGGCAGGGGAAGGCAGCTCTGTCTTGGAGGGTGACCCGGTCCAGGGCAGCTTGGAGCTCTTGGGAGGAGCAGGTGGGTTAACTGGGCTAAGGCAGGGGGACCCCATGTGAATGAGTCAGCAAGGAGGACCCCACCCACCCATTGATGAGAAAATGAGGTGAAATGGGGATACTTTTGCTGAAACACACACAGGAAGTCCTGCCAATGATTGCTGAACTGCGAGTCTTAGGAAAGATGTTAATTTTGGATGTGGTGGTACACACCCATCATTCCAGCATTCTGGGGAGCAGAGGCAGGAGGATTACAAGTTTGAGCCCAGCCCAAGCAATTTAGTGACTTAGTGAGCCCCTTTCTCAAAACAAAAAGGGCTGGGGGCAAAGCTCAGTGTAAAGGCTCTGGGTTCAGTCCCCAATACCAAAGAACACAAGAAGAAAAAGGATCTTAAGAAAGCTGACTCGGGATGAGGATATCTCATTACAGTAAGGTCACAGTGATCATCTAGCTTTCCTCCAAATTTTATTTGTCAAAGCCCTGATGCATTTTGGCCAGCAGTAGAAATGACAGACAGAGACTGGCTTCCAGCCCTGCCTGACATTTGGCATTTATAGCAATGGTTCTCAACCTCAAACCCTAGGCCTGCACAGTCAGCACCTCCTAGAACTTGCTAGAAATGCAAACCCGTGGGCCACAGCCCAGACCTGTGGGATCCCTCTGCTCCAGAGTTTCTGATGGATGTTGGAGCTTGAGAAACACTGTCTGGAGGAAATCACATTGTCACGATGACGTGTGTTAAACATAGGCCTAACAGAAAGGAGACCCAAGTTCTCGTCCTGGATCTGCAGCTAATTCACTGAGACCTCAGGCAAAGGCCATGTTACTCTGACCCTCAGTCTCTTCATCTGGAATGTGAGAAAGGCGTGGGTCAGTGCAGACTCCCAGCCGGGCTGCAGCATCAGCATCCCGTGGGAAACTGAATTCTGAGGCAGCCTACAGAGAGAAAACATTGCAGAATGATCCTACTTTATGACTCCATTTATAGTAATGGGCCCAAACTAATCGATAATGGGACCAATCAGAGCTGCCCGATGGGGAGGGTAGGTGATTGACTGGGAAAAGATGAGGCACCCGGGAAACATTTTTGGGGGTGGTGGTGATGTTGTCTTGATGGGAGTATATGCGTGTTTTCATTTCTTGAAATTTATCAGATCATGTGCAAAAGATGTGTGCATTTTACTCTATGCTGTTGGACTCTAAGTACTACAGTTTAGTTTCATAATAAGTGCTTGGGGTGAAATATACAGATGCATATGCAATTCATTTTGAAATATATCAGAAATAGGCACTCTCCTGTTTCCTGTTATCTTTCTTTTATTTTGCTCTTTAAATTATTTATACTTTGGGTTTCTCATATAAGAGAAACCATGTCATATTTAACCTCTGGGTCTGATTTATTTCACTTTGTGAGGATGGGAAGGGCAAGTAGGGATGGGGGAGACAGAAGAGAAGGGAAGGGGAAATAAGGATCAAGATGTGATGTGTATACATACCAATACTCCACGATGAATATAGTGATTGTGCATCACAAATATATACTACATTTATTTAAAAAAACCCTAAAAAATATGTGAAATAAAAAACAGTCTGACTTGTTGGATGGATAGAGGGCTGGGTAGTTGGATAGATACATGACAAAGTGAGTTTCATCAAATGTTAAGTGTTGAATCTGGGTGGGATGTGAATGGTTACTGCAAAACTCTCTCAACTTTTCATTAAGTTTGCACTTTTGGGGGTAGGGGATACTAGGGATAGAACCCAGAACTTTTGCACTGAGTTACACTTCCGATCCTTTTAAATTTGTTTTAAATTTTGGGACAGGGTCTCACTAAGTTTCTGAGCAGTTCAGGCTGGGCTGGGAGTTTTGCAATTCTGCCTCAGCCGCTCAGAGCTTCGGTGACAAGCGTGAGCCACCACGCCTGGCTCAATATGGACATTTGAATAATAAAATGTTGAAGAGAAATTCTGATGATGAATCCCTCTATTAATAGAGTCTTTCCTGAAAAATTCCACCATGGGGAGGAGGTCCATTTCTTTGCGTTTAGCTTTTAAGCCATGCACATGCAGGTGTTCGGGGGACAAGTGACAGTTTGGGAGATGTTGGATTTTGACCTCGATGGTAAACCTGGTGGGCTGGTAGCTCTCCAAAGTTCTGGTTACGGGACAGACCCAGGCGTGTTTCTGGGCTTTGCTGTTGCTCTTTAGCCTCAGGCACAGGACGCCCTGGCTGCCTCCTATCCTGGAGTGCGGATTTGAGGACCACCTCTGCCGATCGTCTATGTGCCATGACACGTGTCGGTCACCAGGGGGCGCATTCACGCCACGGTTGCCTGAGGCTCCCTCACTAGAGAGCCGCAGAGTCATATTATTTATTATCTGTGTCCCTCTGAGTTCCCCTACGGCTGGTCCCATCATGCCTCACTTCCCCTGTTCAGTCATCCCCAAAGGGTCAGGGCTTTGCACACGGACGTTCCTCTCATCCCCGGCATGACTCAGCGAACCGTTCTGCCATTGGGCCGGCCTTGAGTGCCGAGCTCACCTGGGTCTTATCAACCTTGTCTGCAGCTGCAGGGCTGATGGTGCTGTTAGCTCTGCAACCCTGATCTCAGTCTTCTCCATGCAGGTTACCCTCCCCTCCCCTCTGACCTAGCTTTTTGGGTCTCTTATACCTGACCTTTTGCAGATTCTGAGCGGGAGCCAAGTCTCTTTCATGCTTCCCAAGTTTGCTCCTAAGACATTTCCCTCCCTCTCTTCTTTCCTTTTCTTTTTCTTTTTGTGGTACTAGATATTGAACCTAGGGCCTTTGCGCTGAGCTACGTCCCCATGCCTTTTAAAACTGTTGAGACAGAGTCTTGCTCAATCTCTAAGTTCTCCAGGCTGGGTTTGAACCCATGATTCCCTTGCCTCTGCCTCCCCACAGTGCTGGCAGAAGAGACGTGCACTATCTCTTCCCTTTCTTATTCGAAACCCAGCTGTGTCACCATCTTCCACTGTCACCTCTTGGTTCACTGAGGACTTTGGCCCCTGGCTTTTTCCAGTGTCAATGCAGGTGCATTTCCTGCGGGTGTCTGGGCCCCTGTACACCTCCCTGGACCTGTCCCACACCCTTGGGTGGTGGCACACAGGTGTGATGGGATGAGGGTGCTGGCTGGTCCTCTCCACGGCATTTCTCTCTCCACTGACAGGAGGCAGTGGAGTTGGGAACAGACATGCAGCCTGCTCTCTGGGACTGGTGACCCGGCCACCACAGCCTGTGACCTGAAGGTGGCAGGAGAGGAAGTTGGTGGGGACCAGGGAGGGAAATGCTCTTTCAGAAGCACAGTGGCCTGCAGCGCATCTCTCATTTAAACTAGACCCAAGCAAAATGTTTAAGGAGAAAGTTGGATTCTTGGGTGAAAGTTGAGGTTTTTACACTTCTATGTAGAAACCCACCTGGACCCGATAGCCTTGTTAGATTTTTTTGGTGTGATGGGGTTCTGGGGATTGAACTCAGGACTTCCTCACTGATCCACAGCCCCAGCCCTTTATTTTTTATTTTGAGACAAGGCCTCTAAATTGTCCAGCTAGGCTTGAGCTCTCAGCCCTCCTGCCTCAGCCTCCTAGAGTGCTGGGGTGACAGGCATGCACCACCACACTCAGCTTAGAATGTAGTTTAAGGAGAACAGACTTGGGTGTGCGGCTGAGACCTTTCATTTTCACAGCCATGGGACAAATGTCAGACCTTTTCATGGAGTGAATCTGAAAGGCAGAGAATTGCGGCGGTTTTTTCACAAAGGAAGCTCAGATGGTTTTCTCTGCAGAATCTCCTGGTTCATGACGAGGGCAAAAGTCTGATCTCCAAATAGGAATCCCCTGTTTCTTGCCAGTGAATTAATTGCTTTCTGCCTTGTGCTATTTACAGAATACCAAGAACAAGCGAAGGGGAAGGAGAAAAAAAAATCACTTTAGAAAGAGGAATTTTAGGCACCAAAGGAAGTCATGCCTGCTAAATGAGACAGGATGAGATTCAGCCTTGAAAAGGAGCAGACACAAATAAGTGACCGTCATGTGCTGTGGCTGGGAAAGGAGCCTGTGTGGCAGCATAGAGCACTGCTGGCTGGGGGTGAGGTGGGTCCTTTCAGAACCTTCTAGGAACTCTGTTCTTTTCAACATTTTTTTCTTTAAACTGGGGACTGAACTCTGAGCCTTTGCACTGACCTACATCCCCAACCCCTTTTTATTTTTTATTTTGAGACACCATCTGGCTAAGTCACTAAATTGCCCGGGCTGAGCTCAAATTTACACTCCTCCCTGCCTCAGCCTCCCAGAGTGCTGGGGTTACAAGCGAGTGCCACCACGCCTGGCTTGTTCTTCTCACTTTATGGTCCAGCACCTCCCTCATACACTCGGTGTGCTCTGCTGGGATTCCAATAGAATTGGAAATAGAAACGTGATTTCCCTTAAGCTGAAAATTTAAAATGTTTCCCATGGATTATCTGCAGAGTGGTTTGTTTAGTAACGGTGACTTTTAGCTGTGCACAATATTATTATTTTTCTAAAAGACGCTTACTAATAACGGGTCATGAACTGCTGACCTCATACTGGCTGATGGCATGGCCCATAAAATGTCCTCAGGTCCTTCTTCCCGCAGGTGGCTGGGTGCTGTCCAGCCTGGTGCCAAGGGATAAGGTGTTTCCCAGGCCAGGGCCAAAGTGCCCTCTCTTCCTCCTTCCCCGCTTTCCCTCTCCCCTTCTTCTCTCCCCTCCTCCTCCTCTCTCCCCTCCTCCTCCCTCTCCCTCCTCCTCGTCTTCCTCCTCCCACTTCCCTCCTCTGGCGCTGCTGCACGCTGAAGCCAGGCAGGGCCTGACTGTCCTGTCTAACCGCCCAGTAGGGGGCATAATTCTGCAGAGAAGGTGGCGCGGAGAAGGGATGGCTGGAAGTCCACGAGACCCCTGCCCCTTCTGCAGGTCAGAGTTGGACTGGGAAGGGCGCACCCAGCCAGTCTCTGCTTCCCAGCAGCCCCGACCCCTTCTTTTTGAGCGACCCATGGATGGCAGAGGATGTGTTTGAAAACCTGCGCCTGCTGCTTCCCATCAGGGGTGGGATCTCCGTGGCTTCCCCTGAATGGAGGGGGTCTCTAGATGGGCTTGACCCACAGATCGAGCAGTTGGGGGACCAGGCCTGGACCCCAGAGCCCACCTTCCTTTCATGTGGAGATGCCAGCTCCACCCAGGCCTGCCCGGTGGCTGTGTGTGTGTGTGGGGGGGCGAGAGTGCTGGGGTGGGGGTGGGGGACGCTGCATGGGATTTGCAGCTAGGCCTGCAAGTGGCTCCCAGATTCCCGAATATTCAGAGCACAGTCATGGGGGCCCCCTCCCCAGTGACACAAGACAGGAGGCCTGGGAAATGTCCTTGTGCTCCAAAAGAAGAAGGAGCTGCTAAGCGCCTTCTGCCAGGTTCTGCCTTCTTCTCTGGGAGATGGAGCGGACCCTCAGCGCCCGGTCCAGCCCAGCTCCGCGCTAGGAGAGCTGCTTCCCAGCAGCCTGACGCGCCCTTCAGAGCTGGAATCTTCCCACATGTGGCAGGCCGTGGAACCATCGCAGTGTCAGTTGCCCCCTCTAAGTGGCACTGTCCTAGTGGGAGGATTGTCCTCCCCTCCCCACGGATACCAGGCCTGGCTGTCGCCTGGAACCTGAAAGGTGAGCAGAAGTCACTCGTGTTAGAGTGGCAACTTCGAGGGCTGTTTGTTCTGTCCTAACCCTTTCCCTCCATAGGATGGGTCCTTCACTCCTGGGCCTAGAGTGAAGAGGGCAGAGATTCAGTACTAGCCAGGTGTGGGTGTGCGTGCCTGTAGTCCCAGCACTCTAGGAGGCTGATGCAGGAGGGCTGCAAGGTTAAACCCCGCCTAACCAACTTAGTGACTTAGTGAAAGCTTGTCTCTGAATAAAAATTAAAAGAGGGCTGGTGATATAGTTCAGTGTGAAGCCACTGGATCCAATCCCCAGTGACAAATTAATAAATAAAAATAAAATGACAACTAAAAAAAGAAAGCAAGGAGAAAAACATAGTTGGCAACAAGACAACAAAAAGCACCTCCCATCCCCCTCTCCCTTCCCCCTGCCCTCTTCCCTACTTTTTCCCCCCTGAGCTTTTTGGGGTTATTTGTTACTGCAGGGTAATCTACCCTTTCCTGACTGCTACTTCAGAAAGCCCACCAGTGCCTACATTGCCTCTGGTGTCACCAATCTCCCTGACACGGTCCCTGAGTGATGGAGTGATTCTGGACTTGGGTTCTCAGTTCCAGTGCTGAGCCTTCCTGATCTGGGTGGCCTTGTGGAGTTCCCTTGTTCTTCAGGTGCAGGAATTTGGGTTGTGAGTCTGATGGTTTCACTGTCCCAGCAGCAGAGGATGTAATCTCGGGGCAGCAGAGGGTACAGCAGAGCATGCAGGCTGGGTGCCTGAGACCCCGCTGCCCCGGGCTGCAGGTTGCTGCCTGGAGAGCCGGAGCAGGAGAGGCACTGGCTCAGCCTCTCGCTAATGCATTGCATGGGAGGCGAAAGCCCAAGGAGGGCGGTCCGGTCTGTGTGTCCTCCTGTCCAGGTTGTCCCCATCTGCTGCTAAGTTCACAGCAGCTTAGCCAATGGGGAGAGGTAGCCCTCACATGCACAATGCCTGACCCACTGAGCAACAGGCTCACAGAGCCTCTGGCATCGGACACAGCCCTCGTAGCCACCCCTCATCCCTGGGGCACAGGCAGGGACTGGGGGCTACCTTTGGGGAGTTTTGTACATTTTCACCCTTGAAGCCTGCAGAGTAAGCCAGGCGAAATCACATTCACAAAGCTGTTTCACGCACCCCAAAGCACAATGACTATGATGGGTACAGCTGGGGTTTTTTCCTGTGGTACTGGGGATTGAACTCAGGAGCTCCACACAGCACTACACCCCCAGTCCTTTTTTACGTTTTATTTTGAGACAGGGTCTCACTAAGTCATTAAGTTGCCCAGGCTGGGCTTAAACTGGAGATGCTTCTTCCTGAGCTACCCAGAGTGCTGGGATTACGGGCCTGCATCACCATGCCTGGTGATGAATAGAGTTTTAAAAGAGATGGGAGGAAAACTAAATGTAACACCAGGTAGACTTCTTCCATCAGACTTCTTTCCAGGCTACTGTTTTCTCAGGGTGGAGCTCATGATGAGATATGGGGGAGCCCTCTTCTTGCATCTGGAACAGAGCTGGGAGATCTTTTTCTAGGGCATTGTTTGTCCAAACTTCCCTGCCATTAGCACTGAACCAGCTGCATCTGCTGCCTTCCGAGACAGAGGCAGGCTCGGGGCTCAAGAGCTCTCCTTCGATGCTACCTAGCAACGAACAGGAACTGCGTTCTCCTAAGACTCAAACCCAAACCCCGGTGCAGCCGTAAACTCTGCTGACAGCAGTCGAGGGGCTGGAAGAAGCACCGAGGAAAGAGAGGTTGCCAAAGAAACCAAGGAGTTATTCTATTTTTTAACCTGCAAATAAAAACTCATCATCGATGTACGAATCACAGGCTGGGCTGGAAAGAGCTCCGAGGGGTGCGGGGCGGCGGCCAACCTGGCTCCGGGAAGCAGATTCCCTTCCAGCCCGGGGCTCTGGCTTGCTTGGTGTGAAAGTTACATTTTCTTCTCTCAGGTTTCCTTTTCTCACTCATTTGCTGATCTTTCCCACCTTTAATTTCTTTCTGGGCATCGCTCATGTTTTTCGATTGGGATAAGATTGTTTACTGGTCTACTCCTGTTCCTGGGTAAGGGTTTTATTTCTTGATGTACCTGCTTCATTTCTGCTTCCTAGAATTCTTTGCCATTGCAACACGATGCTCACATTGACCAAACAGGCCAGAGAGAGTGCCAGGAAATGAAGAAAAACATTCTTTGGGTCTGGCTGGGCGTGGTGGTGCACACCAGGAGTCTCATCAGTCTGGGAGGCTGAGGCAGGAGGGTCACAGTTGAGGCAGGAGGATTACAGTTTCAAGCCCAAACTGGGCAGTTTATCAAGACCCCATCAAAAAAAAAAAAAAAAGAGAAAGAGAAAAAGAAAGGAAAGGAAAAAGAAAAGAAAAGAAAAAAGAAAAGGAAGAAGGGAAGCAAGCAGACCAGGGATGCAGCTCAGTACAAAGGGGCAGCTCAGGGTCGGGTGGGCTGGCTCAGTGAGAGAATCATTCACACAGCAGACAGTGGGTGGCTTGGAATCCCCCCAGGCCAGAGTCTCTGGGAGGGATGTGGAGGGGGTGATAGTTGGGTAAACATAGTTATCGTTGTCCTCCACAGAGAAGGATGCGGGGGGGCTTGGGAACAGGGGGAGGCAGCCCATAGCAGGGCCTCCATTGTTCTTCTCCTGCACTCGTCCCTCAAGCTTGGAGGGAAGTGGGGTGCGGTTCAGTGGATGATGCGCCCCAGCCCTTTTTTCTCCACCTGATGCATTTCCCACACAGGACCAGTGCACACGCTTCTAGGGACGCTTGCTCATCCTGCAGACAACTGTTGCCACCCTTGTGTGCCTCAGGTAGCACTGAAGCGCCACCACCCACTGTTGCTGAAGTTGGCTGCTTGTGTTCCAACCCTCACTCTACCAATTATAAGCTGTGTGTCTTGGGGCAAGTCGCTCAGACTCTCTGTGCTTCACTTTTCTGTGCGATGTGAGGACAATCATAGTAATATCTTATTCACCAAGATGAAGTGAGATTATGTTATGAAGCATTGAGTGCCGCACAGCGAACATGACACAGGTGTCTGTTCAACAAAAGTAACTTGCTGATCTAGGCATGGTGGGTAGCATAAACCTGCCA
>RJWT010035923.1:0-13361 GCA_004365215.1 Cuniculus paca | reverse complement strand
TTTTTTTTTCTTTTCTTGATACCAGGGATCGAACTCATGACCTTGCACTTGCCAGGCAGGTACTTATGTCACTGACCTAAATCCCAGGCTTTATTATTTGGTTTCACTGTGTGAGGGTATGGACAGCTATTTTGAAGAGAACAAGAGACATTATGGAAGCCATTGTTGATTTCCTATTGTCTTGTTTTGAAGTCCCATAATGCTCCCATTCTATTGTTTTGACTGGTTTTATACTATTTTGTTTTGTTGGATGGTATTGTGTGTGAAGGTACAGACAACTATTACAAAGAAAACAAGAGACCATATGTAACCACTGTCGATTTCCTTTTGTCTTGTTGTGAGGTCAAGTGTTACTTGCATTGTTGAGTTATGATTTGCTTTATTCTGTTTTGTTCTGTTTTGTATTGTTTTATTCTCTTTAAAATAAAAAAAGCATATACATACACATCATAACTTAATCACAGTATCAGTAGAGTCTAACTTTTCAGTTTAGTGTTTATTTATACAAAGATACTCTATTTGATAATGTGTAATATAAGCTCACAAGTACAAACACAGACACATGCACACACACATACACAGATGTGGCCCTCTATGAGGACATGGAAAGTATTAGAGAAGGGTGAGTGGGAATCTAGGACTTTCTACCCTACCAAAAAGTGAAAATGTGTTACTCCACCAGGGTAATGTTGAAGGAGACCTAATAAAATGCTGGAACTTTCACCATTGTTCAGTATAACAAGGTGTAGTGGTTTTCAATTGTGTCAACTTGAGATATTTAGAAGGTTAACTAAATTGGCTTAGCTATTCTACACCCTAGGGTTTAGAAGACCCATTCTAGGGTGGCTTATCACCTGGAAGGTATGAAAGGGAAGGAGGAAGGACAAATAAATTCCTTTCTTTGGATGAGCTCCAGTCTTTGCCTTCAGCTTGGATGTCCTCTCCTGGCTTCCAGTGTAGACTCTTCAGCTTTCTGGCATAGACTCTTCAGCCTTTCAGCGTAGACCTTTTTGGCTTCCTGTTGCAGACCCATGGGCCTGCTGTTGCAGACTTCCATGGGTCACTGTGGTAAACTCCAGACCTTGGACTAAATCCTTCGGTCTCTGGCGTGCAGACACCGTTTGTACGCTTCCTCATCCGACTCTGTGGCCGACCATCTTAAGCCAACCTTGTAATTACTTATACATTCATGTATCTCCTGTTATATCTGTTTTCTCTAGTAAAACTCTGACTCATACTCAAGGGCCAAGTCCTCCTGATGTTTACACTCCTTTCAGTGAAGACCATAAGACCACAAAGGGACCAGAAAAGTGAAATCTCCAGTCAGAGTTCCCAAAAATGGCTGAACCAGGAACTTGTTGATCACTTCCAAATAGCGTTAACAAGACAACAGCCCAGGGCCTGGGATACAGCTCAGTGGTTTAAATGCCTGCCTGGCAAGTGTGAGGTTCTGAATTTGACTTTTAGTCCCTGTACCAATAAAAGAAAGAAAGAAAAGAAAAGAAAAGAAAAGAAAAGAAAAGAAAAGAAAAGAAAAGAAAAGGCAAGCCCATATTTTCATTCAGTGTGGTATCAGAGAAAGTTTACAAAATTTGAAAATATATACAGAAAAACATCCAAATTGAACCAAATATAGCAAATTTTCTCTGTCGAATAAGATATCACCTAAGATACCATCTTCAATGAGAAGATACACATGCCTTCACAGAAATAGTAGCAACATTAGTTTTATATGACAAAGATTTTTGAAGGCATCATCAAATAAAAAAAGTTTAATGAGCAATTCCAAATATGTTTAGAACAACTGAAACAAATGGAAAACTTTACAAATAAATGGAAGATGCCAAGAACAAATAATAAAGCTTAGCATTAAAATATATTACAGTATTCAAAACAAAATGTTGAAAAACTCTAGAGCAGAATGGAGATAAGAGGAAAAAACAAATGTACTTGAAAATAAGAGTACAAATTCACCAATCTGAAAGCAGAAAGAAAAAAAAATTGAAAAAGAAACAAAACCAAAACCAAGCCAAAACAAAACAAAAACAGACCTGCAGGGAATTTGGAACCACCAGAAAAGTAATCTAATATTCAAGTCATTAGAATCCCATAAAAAAGGGGTAAAAGCACAAGTCTAAACTCCAACATGTACAATGTGTCTAAATATACCCTAACAGTACAATTTTCTTATGTGCTTTATTTATTTTTTGGCCCATTAGTTTGATTGTTAATCTGTATAAATGTTAATTACTTTTTAAGGACTTATAAAATAAATAATCTGATGCTGACAAAATAAAAGAGGAGGTTAGAGAGAAAGGGGACAAAAAAATTGAGATGTGTTATATACATAGATCAATTCTATGTATGTAATCATTATGCACTGCAAGAATGTACTAATAAAAATTAAATTTGGAGTAGAAAGTGAAAAGAAAAAATGTACTTGAAAGTGTAATGATGCAAATATTTTCAAGTTTAGCAATGGACATAAACCTACTGAGTCAAGAAATATGCAAATCTACAAAAGTATGAAACAAAGAAATCTAGATCATAAAAGGTATACAGTATCATAAAACCTGAGTAGAGAAAAAGCTCTTGAAAGCAGTAAAATAACCCTTTACCTACAGAAGAAAAACAGTTTGAATGACAGATACACTCTTACCTGAAACTATGGAGGCCAGAAGGAAGTCACACATTTTTCAAATATTAGAGTAATTTTCACTCCAGAATTCTATGTAAGACAAAATGTCCTTCAGGAATGAAAGGGAAATAAAGATATTCTAAAATGAAAGAAAACTAAGGATTTGTTAGCAGTTCTATCCTACAGAATATCTAAGGGGAGCTCCTGAAACCGAAATAAAATGAAAAAATTACATCTTAAATAATCAGAAAACAGCAAAAAACAACAGAAAGGACAAAAATATGGGTAAATGCAGTGGATTTATTCCTTGAGTTTTCTACACTGTTTGATTTGTGAAACAAAAACTAGCATACTGTCTTATGCCATTCTCAGTATTTATATAAAAAGCTTTAAAAATATATAAATAGGGTTGATGAAGAGCCTTCGAGGGAAGTAAAAATTTTACACTGCTCTAGAATTGGTTAGTATTTTTTCAGAAGTAGTGGTTACAGGATTCTTCACAAGTAATAAAATAACACATGTTTAATTAATGTCAGTTTCCTTGTTTTGATGTTGCAAAACATATAATTCTAAAAAACTGGGGGGAGGGTTTGTGAGACGGTATTTACAACTTTCTACAAATCTATAATTTTTTTTTCATAATTGAGAGCTAAAAACACTTAGTGGAAATAAAGTCAATAAAACAATAGTTGCATTTATAAAGAAGAATGGTAGAAAATAATTAGATAGGTAAATTTACCCATGAAAATGATATTTGTAATTAAGTCAATGTTGACAGAATATAGCATATACCATAAAGTTTATGTTAGAGACTTTAGAAAGCCAAAGTCACTTTTTAAATAAATTTTATATTCATAGTAGCAAGGAAACTGAGACTTTCCAATCTCCAAAGTTAAACCAATTTTAGAATATAGTTAAATATTTTCTTTAGCCAAAGTCATTCAATTTTTGAGTGATTATTTGTGGTCATTGATCTAAGGGAAAAGAAAAATAAAGATATGGGAAGAAGAAAATTAATATACACTTTTAAAAGTTGCCTCAGAAGGAATTTCAAAAGGACTTATTTTAACTGAACTCTGCCTTGAATTTTAATTCTGCTAGTACTAATTGCTTTTTTGCTGAGTGAATTTTCTCTATGAACATGCTATGATTTGGATCTAAAATTTATCCTTCAAATCTTGTGTAAAAAGTTTAGCTTGCAGCCTGTGTTACTATCAGGGGTATTACATCCTCTAGTAGGTAGAACTTTGTTGAACCAAATAAATCTATGGGCACTGGCCCTTCAAACGTATCTTGGGACACCTTCCCTTCCTTCTTTCTCTGCTTCCTAGCAACCATGAGGGGATTAGCTTTGTCCCACCATTTATTATTTCACGTGATCCCCTGCCTCACTAAAGACTCAGAAGTAATGGAGCCAGGTGATCACAATTAAAACCTCTAACACTGAGCAAAAATAAATCTTTTTTCCCTTAAGTCCCAAGCTCCTCTGATGATGGAAACATCCAAGTTCATATCAGGAAAGAAGCACGACAAGCTTCTCTAGGAAAATGAACAACAACAGAACCAACAACACCTAGGGGAACCAACAGCAACAAGAGAACCAACACTACTTCTTTCTCTCCCTTTCATTTTTATGTTGGCAACAATTCTCAGGTGGGCCATCCACATCCAGCACTATGGGATTCAGTTCAACTGGTTGTTACAAGTTGACCACCAGTTGTCAATCCACCACAACCAGTACAAAAACATTTTTTCAGTGTAAGGAAACTCTTCAGGTCCAATACGAGAATTTACAGATATCATTTTCAATTGAGTAGTGAGAGTTTCTTAAATAGCACTTTTCGTACTGCTCAGAACCAGTATACCATTTTTATTTTTTTTCTTCTTTCTAGAGTGACTTCTAAAATAGAAATTCAATCAAGCTGCCTCTGAGGAGATACTGCTATATTAAAAATATAAATGTTTAGGACATATTAAATATAGCCTGGATTTCAGTAAATTGGAAATGGTCATTTAAAAAAGGATGAAAAATAGTGTAAAAGAAACTACAGTTGATATGGTTTATGTTTGGATGGCCTCCCAAGACTCACATGGTCATGGAGATGGCTGAATTTAGTGTTTGTGATTAGTTCATTGTCTAGTGCTGGGACTGGCAGTGTGAGCGCTGCACCTGCCCTGGGGTGGGTAGCTGGCATACAAGATAAGGGAGGGAAGGCAGACACTTTTCCCCCTTTTTTTTTTTTGCCTTTTTTGCTCTTGTAATTTGCAGCCACCATGAATAGTTGCCCCTTAGCCACACCACATTTCCTTGAATATAGACTGAAACCTCCAAAAACTGTAAGCTAACTAAACCTTTCCTTCTTTCAGTGTGGGTATCAGGTATTTTGTCCCGGCAATGAGAGAAAAGTAACCAAGACAGAATTTGGTATGAGGAGTGGGTTATTGCTGTGACTGTACCTGACCTTGTTGTTCAAGAGCCTTTGGGAATGGCTTGTGGGAATAGTTTGGAAAGGTTCAGAGATGGTGCGTGAAAAAGTGGCAGTGCAATGCCTTAGGCTGTTTTGCATGGGAGTTTCTGGTCAGAACTCAGGAGACCAGAAGATTGATAGACAGCCTGCCAGTAAGAACCAGTCTTGGGAGGTTTCTGCTGGGAAGAAGGACTGCATTGATTGTTGGACTCCACACCATGTGTGTTATGGTTTGGCAGAAAGTTTGCATTTTGTTTGTGTCTAAAGACTTTGCCTGAGACTGAGATTAAGAGTGGTATGCTAATTAATCTGGCTGAAGATTTCAAGGCAGTTGAATGTTGAGGCCATGGCATGGCTATTGTTGGGGGCTTTTAGCCAGATTTATATTGTGAATCAAGAACAAAGAACCCAGCAGGGTGATTTAAAACATTGTGAGTTTGGCCAGAAAGTTGTGAACTGTAAAGCTAGAGCTGAGATCTTGATTGCTGAGAAGGAACAGGAAAATAAAAAAGATGGCCTGTGGGCACCACAGGAAGAGGAGACAGGTCTCCACCCTTTGTAGTCTCAAAACTGCAAAAGTGAAAGTCTTTGCTTGGAGGAGAAAGTCAGAGTGTCATGCTCCAGAATGGCAGGGGAGGCCACACGAGGTTCCAAAATGGTGGCAGCTTGCCAGGTAGCAGAATGGTGGTGACATAGAGAATCTGTTCCTCACAATCAGTTTCAGCATTCCCAATGATCCAGGCACTCAACCTCTATAGACAAGAAAGAGGAAAGCCTGGCTACTGCTCCAGCTGTCAGCAGACCTTGGCAGGATTTATGTGATGCTGGGTTTAGTAGCATGGAGAATACATGAGTTCTGAAATTAAAAATGCTTCCATCCCAAATTCAGAGGGCCTGAGAGAGCAGCGTGTGAAGCTGTGAGTGTGAGGTGAAAGGTGCAATACAATAGAGAAGCCAGAAGTTTAAAAAAACCAAGGAGCATGGATCATCTAAGGAAAGTTGCAAGGATTGAGTAGAATGGGCCTAAGAGAGAAGCCATGTGAAATGCAACCACCAGAAATGCCATGGGGGAGTAGTCACTCAAGCCCTTTAGAACTCACAACCAGATTTCTTCAGTTGCTGAATGTGGAACTCCAGGACTTAATGTTTGCCCTACTGGATTTTGAACTTCCCTTGGTCCCAATCCTTTGTATCCCCGTTTGGACCCTTTTCAGTGGTAATGTTTATCTTGTGCCACTGAATATTGGAAGTGTGTTCAACTTTGTTTTCATTTGTACAGGGGCTTACAGCTAAGAGTTTGCCTTAGATCTCAGAGGACACTTTGGAGTTGGACTTTTCAGCAATGCTGAAACTGTCAGGACTTTGACAACTCTTGGAGATGGACAAAATGCCTTTTGCATAAAGAGATGTGTATGAATCTTTGGGGGTCAGGGGTGGAATGTTATGGTATATTTTTGGATTCCCCCTCCCAACCCTCATGCAGTCATGGAGGTAGCTGAATGTAGCATATTTGACTGGTCAATTGTCAAGTGCTGGGGTTGGCAGTGTGAGTGTTGCACCTGCCCTAGGGCAGGTAGCTGGCATACAATATAAGGGAGGGAAAGAGGCATGCTTTTCTCACTTTTTTGCCCTCTTTGCTCTTGTCACCTGTGGCTGTCATGAACAGCTGCCTTCAACCATGCCACCTTGCCTTGGAGCCAGCTGAATATAGACTGAAACCTCCAAAAACTGTAAGCTAACTAAACCTTTCCTTCCTTCATTTTGGGTGTCAGGTATTTTGTCCCAGCAATGAAAGAAAAGTAAGCAAGATAGCAGTTTCATAGTTGATGTTATATTAAATAAAATCTTGATTCAAAAAACAAAATGTAATTACTAAGTCATTTTCTCTCTAAATGTGGTTTCTTCCATTGCATAAAACACATTATTGGTGATTTATATTACTTTATTTTTAAATTTAGAATCATCCCAAATGTTTGTTCATCATATTACGAGTATTTCCTAGTTTTTTTTTAATTTGCCAGTGAAGGCAAAGAAAACTATTCATAAATAGTATCAAGTTCATGTTTCTTGTTTCTAAACAAATTTTGATAAATTATGAGAATCTAATGTTCTGAAAACCAAATTTTCTCCAACCTGAGTTTTCTCACTGGCAAAGAGAAAAGATTCCTACCAATGTTATTGGACATAACCAAAAATTATACACTTGATTATTGAAGGAAAATATGAAAAATGTTTCTTAAAATGTTAAAGTCAGCATGAAAATAAAAAGATAACTATCTGCTCCTCTCTGATATTTGTGAGAGTTGGGAAAGTACTGTAAAGTTAGGCTCCCTTATGCTTAAATAGTTAAAAAACATAAATATAAAGCTAAACATTGTTAATTAAAAGACAGTGGGTCTGGTTAAGTAGGTGTGCACAACATCATAGAAACTTGGAAGGACAGAATAAAATTCAAATTTTTGGACTATCTGGAGTTTTGTGCTGAATTGTGGGTTTGGGAAGTTAGACCCCAGTGTACGACCATCTTCAGCCTCTTGTTGCCCAGCTTTCATCTTGCATGGTTAAGGATTTCACACACCTCTGGGAAAGTGTTATAAACTACATGCCAACCTCTCCTCATGGATACATTCCAATGACTTACAGTTGCACATACAATATACCCTCAAAAAGACAGGCATAGTAAATAGGCTTAAAGAGTCCTTGAAATCAAACTTAAGGCTTTTCATTTTATTTCTCCTATGGAAAATTCTGCAGTTTTGAGCACTGGCACATTGGGTTGTCATACTGGCATACTTTTCATGTCACATGAGATACCTGCATGCTTCTTGGTTTCCTTAAACCTCTTCCCCATGGAAAGAAAGTGAAGAGGTTTGCTTAAAGGGGTGGTCCTTGGTAAGCTGTGCTTCCCCAGGGTTGATGTTGAGCACCACAGCTATCCCAGTACATAGTTCATATTTATCCCTGAGAGTTAAAGTTGTGAGGATAGTCTCAAGACAAATTATACTAATATTTTAAAATCAAAGTGCAATAAAAAAGGGACACATTGATACATAGTAACTTATTTTGAAGCTAGAAAAAAACTCCTTATGCTATAGAATTTGTATATATGTAGTCTTATATTGAATATTCCTTGTGATTTAAAAAAAATAGGAAATAGATATTTTACTTACTTTGACTTACTGTCCACATGTGAATACAATAAACATAAACACAAAAAAGAGAACTTGCAAAAAACAAGTCATAAAATACATGCTGGGAGTCTATTTGGGTGTAACTGGCCATTGTAGATTGTGATCATTAAAGAAAAGATAATAGAAGAAGTGGTAAAGGAAATTCAATTAGAGTTCTGGTGGAAAGGTTAACGTGGATAATGGGACTCAAAACTTTTAGAGATAGACAAGAAATACTGTAGGAAAATGTAAGGGGAAATAATAGGTATGTGAGGTTGCTTTCAAATGGTCATTGATGGCTCAACAAAGCACAAATGAAATTGCTCATCAAAAATAGAGAGTGTAGGATAATTAGCAGCTTAAAGTAATTGGGCAAACTAGGCACAATCATTGACAGATGTCAGAGAATCAGTAAGTCAAGTCTAAGCGATCTACTTCATAGTATTTGTTCAATCACTTATTTATTAATTTAATAAATGATTTATTCAAGTTCTTCTTAAAATTCATTCTTCTTTTAGTGCATAACTTAGGAATTTCTTGATTTATTTTACATAATTATTTTTTCTTTCCATAGCTATTTTATGTAATTATTTTCTTCTTCCATTGTTATTGACACTCTCTCTCTTACTCAGATTGCTTTGATGTGTTTGTTCCAGGCATTCAGTTATGTATACACTTTTGAAAGTAAATGTTTTGTGATCTTTTTGGAATTTATGTGTAATATTTATCTCTTTTTTGTTTCACAGTATATTATTGGTATTTATCTTTGTTCTGATGTGCATCTTTACCTCGTTTTTTAATACTCTACTACATCTTTATGAGGAATTTTAAATATATGTATATAAATAAAATTTATCACAATGTGAAATCTTTAGTTTCTTCCAACTCCTTGTAATGATAAGCAACTCTTCAATGGACATCTTTTAATAGATTTAGGAGTATTTTGGCATGTGTAGGATCAGGTGTAGGATTGCTGGTTAATTTCACTAAGAGTTTCAACAATTCTCCCAGTAGTGGCACCAATCTGAACTCTAATCAGCAGCATATATATGCTATGCTTTCTTGAAATATTTTCCAATATTTTCTACCATCTGAACTTTTTCTATCTCACCAATTAGCTCTCAAATTTAACCTTTCTGTTCTTTGAATCATATATTAAAACCTCTGTTTCAACAGATATGGTTTTAATAATCAATTTATATTATATGTTTGCTGATTTTTTCTTTGGGTTTCAAATGTCCTCCTTAATGTATTTGAGAATATTTGGTATCCATATTTAGAATTTTGGTGACTTTTGGCACACTAATCTCCTTGTCTCTTGTATATTGATTTTATTTTAAAGTATCTGACTAACTCTGATGTGTTATTTTTTCTGGTGAGATTTATTAAGCTGGAATTATGAAGGAGGCATAGCACTAAAACGAGGCCCAAGCTTGATATCCTCATCCTGATTTCAGGATGAATGAAACCTTGAGATTAGCTGGATTATACTACTTTCTTTAGTTTCTTCCCTGTAATCTTTCCGTTTTACAACACTGTGTGTACACACATTCTGGGCACTGCTATTCAGAGAGAGTATTCTCCCTCAGTTTTAGCCACCAGCTTATTCTGACTGTGTGGAGTTGCAAGGTTAGAAGTGAATGTCTAGGGTCTTTACACACTTGCCATATTTTCCATTTTTCAAAATAGGTTGAACAGCATCCTCCATGGAAACCTATAACATTGCTTTGAAGGAATTGACAATGGTCTCTTTTTGACTCTGGTCCACTGGTATTGAAGCAATATTCGGTGAGGATTCACATCTTTGTCTATTAACTGTTTTCCCAACACATAGAGTAATATCTTGTATATTGTGGCTCCTTTAAACATTAAATGAACAGAAAAAAAATGAATACAAGGAAAAAAACCTAAAAACTGCTGCCCAAAACTGTATTGGTGTTTTTAGTGCTCACTTTTTTTTCCCGTGCTGTCATTTCTCCTCCACTCACAAACCTGACTGGAGTTTGTAACTTCAATGAGTTCTCATGTCAAGATTAGAGGCATCAGACTTTCTCTTATTTCTGTAAAATTTTTAGAGCTGTATTTATAGAAAAAATTTCATATAATGTTAGATTTTTGTCTTATTAAAGTTTAGTTTAGCCAACTTTAAATTTTCATGCCATTCAACCTCATGTCTATTTTCTATTTAAGTACTCCCCACTTGTGCCAATTTCTTTGAATGATTTTAAAATTATGAGAATCTGATAAATCATTGGCTAAAGCAAGGTCTATATGTTGACTCAGGATGAATCACTAATGAATAAAATCCCCAGTTCAGCCTTCTGGAACATCACATAGCTGATGATAAAAAATAAGCAAATGGAAGTTTCCACATCCTAATTTTAAATTCCACATAATGCAGTTTCTGACTTACTGTATACAATATTATGGACATAGTATTTCTGAACAGTGAAATAAAACAATTATACCAAAAAATGAGAGCATATATATGGGGAATAAAGAGAATAAATGAAAAAGTGTGCAGATTCTTTGTTTTGCTCTTAATCAGTATGTATTCCAAGGAGCATATTTTTTCTGAGGCTCAGTGTTCACAAAAACAAAATGGGACAGAAATTGCTCCTCTACCTGGCTCTGAGAATACAAATAAAAGGTCATGAATGAATACTAAAGTTTTAAAAATTGTAAAATGCTATGAGTATAAATACAAGAGTAATGTTTGATCCCTTTTGTATCCACTTTTATATATCTTGTGTGTGTCAAGTGTTTGTCATTTTTCTGCTGCTCGTTATTTTCCCATAAATATTCTCATAACATGTTTCTACAAAAACTGTTGTATGGTCCAAATTTTTTCTGCTCAGGTTCTTGATTTTAAAATCTATTGCATTTTTGTATATATCTTGATAGTAAAATATTTGGATAAGTAAAATAAGAAGACTGCATTTTTTGTTCTCTAAAATTCCTTTTCTTTTCTTCAAATTTATTAATTTTTCCCAATTAGAAAGAAACCATTATCTAGTAAGTAAATTTGGTGTTGAAAATTCTGGCATTCCAATCTATGCATGCCATCGTTATTCACCTTATGTTTTAGAAAACTTATTCTAAATTACCAAGACAAAAATGGGTTGATTTTGTAATTTAATATTTATTCTCTAACTCTCAGGTAAAAATCACAGGAAAAAGTAAGTAAGGAAAAAAAAAACAGAAAAAAAATTGTACTCCAGATGTCTAGACATCTAAGTCTCAGATTTATGACTCAATGCATCTAAAGTCTCAGATTTATGTGAAATCTTCTGTTTGGTAGAGGATATAGAGTAGAAAAAGGAATATTGAATTTCTGACAAAAATATACTCAGTGCTTTGTCTACCAATTCAGTAAGCATATATTTACTTTCCCTGTGCTTTCTGCAATAAAACTAGTACATTATAAGCTTATCATACAAATGATTAAAAAATACTTCCCATTTGTTTTCTATTAATTCTTGTTCTCCTGAGGTTACTGCCCTACACAAAGCCATTTTAACCTCCTCGTGTCTTTGACAGTAGGAACATCTTGACATAACTCCCATTCTAATTCTGATGTGTTGGAAGAATACAAAATACATTTACCTAAAATTCTAAAGCATTTTAATGAAATCATAGAAGGACATCTTGCATAAGATAAGTCCTTTTTAATTTTACTATTGTTAACATGTTTCAGTGTGGCTATGTGATTAAGATTTCACTCTGCAGGTTGTAGCTGTAGCAGCTGCAGCTGCCAGGAAAATTGCAAAATATTTTAAAAGCTACAGCAAACAGTGAGGCTACCTCGACTCATTGTTCACTCATCTTTTATATCTGGTTTGTTGTGGTTTTCTTTTTCACCCTAAGAATTTAATGAAACACTGTGATCACAGTCATCATCCTTGGATGAAATCTTAGAGAATGAAGGACAATCCATCCTAGCATTGATTTTCAGGGCATTTTGCTCTGGATGAGAAGTAATAAGAAGGTTTTCATTCATTTGTCTTTGGTAGTTGGCTGCTGGGCACACTCAGTGGTCAGCGCAGGTCTCGATATTCTGAGGTTAATTAGCAGCAATAATCTGTAACAGGAGCTGTAGTAAAGGTATTTACACAGATTATTAACAAGGTACATACTGCCTGATCTATGAGTTTCCTGTCTACCTAAAAAAAGCAAACCCTAGAAGAGGCATTGCTAGGGCTGGGGATACTATGGGCACCGATAGGTGTCTCAGTCCTGTGATTACAAGACAGTACTATTGACTTTCAAAAGAATGAATTAAACAACTAATCTGAAGGTCAGAGTGTGCATGTTGGTGTAAGGTGGGCTTTCCTTTTCAATGCTCTGCTGATTTCAGTTTGTTGTAGGTTTGTAGTATAAACAAACTAACAATTCTTGAATAAAATCTGTTCTTTGTTTCTCTTCTCTCAGAATTGCAATTTTCTTACCATAGTTTGCCATGTCAAGGTCATGACATGGGAACTCATGCTGAAAAGTCACAGAAGTAGGGGAAATCTGGAGCAAGAGGGCATGCTGGATTTAGTGGCCTGCCTGAACTCTACTTCAAATATTACTCACAGAATCGGTAGCTTTCAAAATGCTGACAGAAAGACTGTAAGAGGTCAGCACAAGGTGCACCTTCATAAGCATCTCCAGACCAAAGCTGTGGAATTACAATAAACTATAAGCTGATATATTGTCCACAATTGAAATGCAACTGTTCGTTCAGTTTTTTTTTTTTGACGTGTGTCAAAGTCTTCTTAAATGTAAAAAAAAGTATATATTAACGATTCAGAAGAAGTCAAGCTCTGGCATATTTTAGTAAGCATTTGATCACATATAAGAGCACGCAAAAAAGTCTTGCAACCTCGACTGCTCTCTCACTTTGCTTGCTGATCTCTCTACTGAGGATCACAAGGCCATCTAACCTTGTAATAATCTTTATCTTCAGTCATAAGAAGCGTGAGAACTTTCCAGTCAGTGACATTGCATAGATTTTCCCATACACAGGGCAGTTGCAGACCAGAGAAATGTTAAATCATCAATTTCAGAAATGTTTAATATGCAGTCAGTAGGAAGGAAAAA
>RJWT010035922.1:0-13368 GCA_004365215.1 Cuniculus paca | reverse complement strand
GGGAGGGAGGGGGATTAAAAAAAAAAAAAAAAAGAACCAAGCTGTGGTATGTATATGTAACCACTCCCCAAGATGACTGTAAACTGTATGAACTATAAACATGCACTAATAAAATCAAAATTAAAAATAAAAGCTCATTTTAAAAAATCATTCTTTTACAATTCATTAGACTATCTTTCATAGCAGATACCTGAAGTACTTTGTGGTTTTAAACAAAACAGAAACTAAATTAGTCATTTTACAACTAGGAATACATTTAGTATTCAGATCCAAAAGATCTGAAAAAGTACAATATATGACATTTCCATTAAGGAACTTACAAAATACTTACATACTAAAAATACACTTACTCTTTTTTGCATACTGAGGATTGAATGCAGGACCTTTGCACTGAGTTACAACCCTGGTTCTTTTCAAAATTTTTTCTTTTTTCTTTTTTTAAATTCTGAGAGAGTTCCTTAAATTGCTAAGCTGTCCAGGCTGGGTTCAAACTTGTGATCCTTCTACCTCAGCCTCTCAGAATGCTGGGATTAAGGCTATATGCCACCATGCCTTGTCTAAAAATTTAAATGACCCAAGAGATACTGAACAAGAGGGCCTCTCCTGATTAGGAAGACAGACTCTGAGGTGGATAAAGAGCTATTTGCTATCTGTATGACTGTCAAAAAGAATTTTAAGCCTCTAAGGGTTAACCTCAAGGTAGTATCTAGTTAGAGTTACTTGTGGGATTTAAGATCATACAGAACATACTAATATAACATATGAGATGATCAACAGTGTTAATACATCATAAATGCTTAGTAAGTGATCTTTATAAACAAAAATCTAGTAAGTGATTCAGAAATTAACTTCAAAGCACAGATTACTGCAACTGAAAGGGTTCAAAGGAAAGTTGAAAAGTGAAATGAATTTTGGAGGATAACAGATGAAGATACATCCCAGGCCAAAGGATCCTTATGATTAAAGAATGGACACAGTGAGTATCTTCTTAATTTAGTGAAGGGTTTATGTAGATAAAGAGCAAGTCCAAGTTTGAGGGGTCTACAAACTCAGGCTAGGAAGTACTGAAGTGTATCATTACTTTCTGCATTTGTTACATAAAGACGTACCCGACAACCATCTAATAAATCTTCAGGTGCTTGAAATGCACTGATGTCCAGATTTTCTAGATTTTCGAGTGTAGGCTCCAATTTGCTATTAAGAATTGAACTGCATATGGATTCATTTATACAACTTCCATTTATGTTGGAAATGTGGCTGACGTCTGAAAGAGTGCGGCCTATATATTTTAAAACAAAGTATAAATTTATGAAAGTATAATAGTCATTATGTATTTTCTTCTAAATTAATTTTTCCCATAACCCAACATTTAGAAACAATTTCTGGAGACTTAGTGGTTTTTGTTTTTTGAGACAAGGTCTTGCTATATCATTCAGGCCGGTCTTAAACTCATTATATAGCCCAGGCTGGCCTCGAACTCAAAGCAATTCTCCTGCCTCAACTTCCCAAGTGCTGAGATTACAGATGTGCACCACCATACCTAGCAGATTCAAAGTTTTTTTAATAAAAATCTTGGTGGCAAACATGAAAAGGAAAAATAGTCTCTTATTTGTTTCCCATAAAATGAACTGCTGGCCTTAAAGTCCAAGAAACTTATATTTGAAAAAAATCTTAAATATGTTATATACGTGTACCAACTGCCCACAAGAAATGTAATCATTATGTACAGTAAACATGTAACAATAAAAAACAGAATTTGAAAAAATAAAATGTATTAATATTTGTGTCAGGAAAGTTCTGAAAAATTCTCTGTAAGTCTTCGTCCATTAATATTTTTTATGTCTTTGATCATCTCTTGCACTATTATCAGGGTATTAGAAGAAAGTAATTATTCATTCTAAAAAGAAATAGCAGCAGTTCTGGACAAATTTTTAATACTATACAATTTTATTATACAATTAAGCCTATATGCATAGGGAATAGATTAGGAATTCCCTATTATAGTTCAGTGATCCTATTAACAACTTTATGAGGTTTTTTTTTTGTTTGTTTTTGCAATGCTTATGATCAAATACAGGGTCTTAAAAATGCTAGGTAAGTGTTGTACCACTAAGCAACATACTCAGCCTAACAAATCAATTCTTAGTAAATGGAAAATGGATTCTTTATTTTAATCTCAGTGGACTTACTATCAGTCATGCTGAGCTGACCAGTGGGAGTTGAAGTATCAGGCAGAGTCTTTGCTTCTGGTCTAGGTTCTGTCTTATATATAGACTCATCTTGACAAAAACCTTTCTCAATACTATCAAAAAACCACTGTGTGGTCACACAGTGTACGTTCCACCTCTTGGCACATTCATATTTCTGACCTATTTGTGTTAAGAAATAGAGAGACAAAGAAATATTCACATTATAATAGGTTATTTTAAAAAACCTTCCTGAAACAAAATTGAAGGTTACCAGTAATTAGTGTTATTTTTATATGCTACACTACATACTGCTAAAAAGCAAAACTTTAGGTCATTACCTAATCATAGTTTTGTACTGTATAAATTCACATTCAGTGCTGAGTTTACATTCTTGAAATAAGACAGGCAACTGCTGGGTAACTGGTAATACTGAACTTGTTTGCATAAAAGTTCCATCACTTAATTTCTTTAGGTCTGTTTCTTAATGTATAAAAGGGGCTAAGTCAGAATTATGTGGTTTTAATAAGCATATAAAAGACAAGAGTGAAAACTAAATGTATGCAATATAATAAATGCTAAAGGGATTTATTCCAATCCCTAAAGGATTCTACTTAAAATCAAGGATAGGCAAATAGATAATTGTTACTTGTATTATCTCAACCCACCCCACCTTGGAAACAGGGTCTTCCTAAATTGCCCAGGATGGGTTTGAACTTTTGATCCACCTCGCCTACCGAGTACCTGGGATTACAGGCAGGTAGACCACCACAACCAGTTTTTTTGGGTATTCTCGAGTCAGTGAATGAACTGCTTTCAGATTCAGAAAACCAGCAGCAGTGTCAACTCTACTCACAACAGTTACCACCAAAATTCTGACTTAAAAGTGATTACCAATCAACATTAACAATGTTTGTCAAATTTTATTTATGAAGGTAGCTTAGTAAAACAGTACCAATATAAGAGACATAATAAAAACATTAACAAAATTATCTCTAGTTAATTCAGTTAAGATGATTTGTTCAATTAAATACAAATTCAAGCCTTTTTTTTTTGAGGCAGGGTCTCTATGCAGTTTAGGCTGGTCTCAAACCCAATTTGTAGCCCAGGCTGGTCTCAAACTTGGCAGCAATCCTCCTGCCTTAGCTCCCCCATGCTGGGATTACAGATTTGTACCACCATGCCCATTGAGCCTTTTAATTAATTGTTAGAAAGAAATGCTTGAGTTTTCTTTTTATAAACTTTTCTTTGAATTATTTGCTAACTGTGGGGAGTTTTGTTTGCTCTTTACCAAAAGATCTAATAGGTTAGACTAAAACATCATAGTAAGGTTTGGATTTTTTATTTTTACTCAATGATATGGATAAACATTAAGATGGCAGCCAGGCATGGTGGCACATGCCTATAATCCCAGCAATTGGGAGGCTGAGGCAGGAGGATCCATAAGTTCGAGGCCAGTTTGAGCCACAAAGTGAGTTCAAGGCCAGCCTGAACTGCATAGCAAGACCCTGTCTCAAAAAAGACAAAAACAAACAAAAGAACATTAGGATGGTCATGAAATTTTTCTACAGACTATGATCCAAACTACCTTTACAAGATTTTAGGGGAAAAAATATCAAGCTGGGTTACATAATAGCATATCAGAAAACAAAAACTGTTCCATAAAGATTTTAAAATGTTCAATACTGAAGAACAAAAATTCTATTTGTCCATTTGTAAAACAGTTTTTACCTTTTGGTTCCTGCACAATCAGGTGTGTACATTCATTCATTTTCAACTGTCCCATGTACTGGCCTCCATGCTTGATTGTGAGCTGCTGAACTGTCTTCCTGTCCAAGCCACACAAGCCAGTCACACAGATCACACAACCAAGAAAAATAGGACACCTGAAATCTTCCATGTTTACATCGGTATATCTAGTTATTTTGCTGGAGAAAACAAATGATAAAAAAGAATAAAACTAATACATTAAACATACCAGATAGTTTAACATTTACTGGAAGCATAATGACAAACCAAAATATCACTTCTGCTCTCCTCATTCCCCACCCCACCAGTCCTAGGGAATGAATCCACCACCCTCCCACTGAGCTACAATCTCAGCCCTGCCCCACCCTCTGTTCTTTTGCCATAGGATCTCAAGTTACTAAATTGGCAGAGCTGGCATCAAACTTAAGATTCTCTGCCTCGGTCTCCCAAAGTGCTGGATGTACTGATTGCTTTCCTCATTTTTAAAGATTTATAGTCATTTTTAAGAAAAGAACTAACATTCAGGATTACACACACCTAGTTCAACGTCATATGGTACACCTTTCAAATATATAAGCCTGCAACTCTACCTAAAAACCCTAAGGTTTTTTGGTTGCCTACTAAAAATACTTTTAAATTCTCCCATTATTTATGCAAGTAAAAGCAATGATCATTGGCAGAATAGCAATAAGAACATTATCGTTCTGTTGCTGTGCTACACAGATATGCTGATGAAGCAGTCAGTCTGGGAACAGAATGCTGAGAGACAGACAGACTTACTGAATAGGTGCAGAATGGTACTGAAAAGAAACCCAGAAAAATGCTGATAGAATTTTCCAACCAGTATCATTCCTTGTTACCTAACTTTTAGCTGTTAATCAGCTTTCAGGAAAAACGTCAGTGTGCCCCTTGAGAAAGGATCTAAGTTCCATCAGGGAAAGAACACTATCTTGCTTGCTCCCTACATGTATCTAATGCTTAACTCGGGCCTAACAGGTGAATTAGGCTCAATTTACATGACTGATCACAGCTCAGCTGTCAGCATATATGTTTATAATCAATCTTATATACGCCCCCTTGGGAGGGAAAATGACTGCCAAAATGGCTAATTTATTCTCCATCTTAATATACGTGCAAAGTAAGATAATAAACGCAGCATAAGAACTAGAGTTGAAAAAACTATTTTCTCAGTGATTTCAGAAACATCTCAGGGAACGACTTTATCATCAAAGCATTTGCCTTCTGGCTACTGCTAAACCCATAGCCTGTTCTACTATTAACTTATACCCTGCTAATAAGCACTTATACATTCTGTTCTGCTTTCCCTGAAGAAAGAATAATGACCCCATTTTTGTTTCTGAACAACAAATCCAAAAAATACCATAAAACTTCTCGTAGGAAAACTCAGATTATGTCAAAATAATAGAATTCATCATTTTTTCAAGTCTATAAAATACAAGAGAAAGGGAAGAGAAAGGGGAGAGGAAGGGGAGAGGGAGGGGAGGGATAAGAGGGGAAAGGCAGGGGAAAAAGAATTGAAAAGATGTTATGCACATGTACCAATTCCCCATGATGCAATCATTATGTAGTACAAGCATGTATTAATAAAAAAACAAGTCCATAAATACATAAATGTCTATCTTACTTCTCTTGTGACTTCTCCCAAAGTGTTTTTATCCAAGAAGGAAGCAAAATAGGCTTCTTTAGATTTGCAGCAACTAAATATTTTTTGCTACCAACTTCTCCTGCAACAAGGTGAGTTACTGATATATTAAGGTCTCTGTATACTCGTCCACCCATCATTTTTACATAGTTATGCACTTCTTCCTGCAGCCCCAAAAGAAAATACATTAATACCAAAGCAAATGATCTCTTCTATTTTTACACAATATTCTACAAATAACTTTAGCTGTTGATAATCTGAATATACAAATATTTCTATTATAAAATTAATTAATCAAACTACTTCTCAGAAAATAGATATGAATTATAAATTTAGGAGTATTTTCCGAATAGTCATAACATAAAGTTTCATTCAATGGACAAAACACACAATAGTGTGGTCCACTTATACTGCCTAAAGACATCATAGCCATGTAAATTTCTGTAAGAACATGCAATGACATAAATCACCTGGCTACACTTTTCTTATCACCACTGTCATTACCATACCGCCACTGTTAAATGACAAGTAACTATTTCTTCTTTCAACTCCATGAACTTACTAAACTATGTTGGTCCTGTAATAAAGATTACACTTTTACATAGTATATATTTCTAGAAATATAATTGTACCTATATATTAAAATATATTTTATATAATTTTTAACCTGCCCACCCTGAGATAATCTCGCTATGTAATTCAGGCTGGCCTTGAACTGACTACAAAGCCCAAATTGGCCTTGAACTTGCAATAATGCTCTTGCCTCATCTTCCAAGTGCTAGAATTACAGGCATATACCCCCATGCCTAGCTTTCCCTAGAATCCCTTTTTAAAGATTATTCATCTACAATGGAAAAATGTGATTCAGAAGCAATCTCTGATTATACGAGAAAAAGTGAGTTTCCTCTTAAATCAAAACAAAAAACTTCAATTAGCCAATTTTCAAGAAAATGAATTCTCTATTCAATTTATTTACAAAAAAACATACACACTGTTGACTGTTGCATACTACACTTCATTTAAGTCATGAATATGAATACCAAGTGCAGTCTCTTATTTCTTATGCAGTGAAAAATTGTGTGGAGATTAACAGATATGGAGTAATATTCAATATCTACCCTCTTCTCTTTATCCAGGCTTGTACAAGATACAGTTACATCAGACATAACCATATTATAAACCGGATATTCAGCTCTTGGGACACATAGCTGGTAGTGCATACAAAATAAGACAACTTGAGGACCAACAATTCTGCAGCTGAGCTACAAAAAAAAAAAAAATTTAGTACATTAAGATGGAGAAGACTACCACTCTTACAAATTACATTTGGTAATACTTAAAATTATTTGCAGAAGTTACTGATTACTGCAGAAAAAATCATCAAGTTGTTAGAAAAAAAAAACCATTACTTTCTCAGACACAGTAAACATGCACACACAAAAACAAACTAAATACAACTGTCAAAAGAAATAACTTTCAAGAGTTCCTCAATCAAAACTATCAAAATTTTAATTTCTGAAACAAATACAACTGTAATACAATAATCTTATGCTACAAGTAGGAAGCACCCATGCATACTTTTCAAATGAAGTACTTTTGAAATGAAGCAACTTACATGAGTAAAAGCCTACAGGTAAGTTCCTCTAAAAAATCTATCATGTTACCAAATGTAGAAACGCAAGGCAGTGCCGGGCGTGGTGGCTCACGCCTGTAATCCCAGCACTCGGGAGGCTGAGACAGGTGGATTGTTGTGAGTTTGAGACCAGCCTGGGCTACAAAGTGAGCTCAAGGCCAGCCTGAACGGCATAGTGAGACCCTGTCTCAAAAACACAAGGGCCGGGGATCTAGCTCAGCGGTCTAAGTGCCTGCCTGGCAAGCACAAGGTCATCAGTTCAATCCCCGGTGCCGCAAAAAAAAAAAAAAAGAAACCCAAGGCAGTTTCTACATTTGGCTTTTAAGTACTTCATACCTCTGCATCTTTCTAAGAAAGACCAACAATGACATCTAAAATAATACAGAATAAACTAAAATAATGACTTCTCATTTTTACTGATATTGAGTGGAGAAAGGTGACATTCTTACTCAACATGAGCATACTCAAGCCAAATTAAGAAGCCCACAGTTGCCAAAGTCACCACTGCATGACTGATTTAAATACCTACAAGAAAAGAACTAATACTATCTTTTTGATCAGTCATAAATAAGACAGTAAGTTTTTGATGCTATTGACTCTGACAAGGATTTGTATTTCAAAAAGGAGGTTAAAACCAACAACGATCTTGGCAGGGTGGGCACAGCCCTTTCATAAATTGTATAGATACTACATCTACCTACTCGGCTATGTTTTCTTCTTCAAACAAGAAGCACTTCTCTGTAATCTGGATGGAATTATAGCCAGTTTACTTTTATTTCAATGCTTCTCTCTTGTCCAGACACCAAAAAGTGAGTCAGTAGACTCTAGAATCAACAAAAAGAAATAAGATGGCTCGCTGATATAAAATGCTCCCTTCTAAGATAATTTTCAAGACCTGCTACAAGGGAGAAAGGTACTAAAATTCTGTGTTCAAGAGCTCACAGAAAGAGTAGGTTAATAAGCACTATGTTGAGATAGTTTCTGATGCTATTATTTCTCACTAATTTACCCTACAATCTGATTTTTAAGTACAAAAAAACTCCATCACTAAACTGTTGAGTTACAAGAGATTTACAATAAAATACTAAATGAAGCTATATTCCTTGAAATAATAATAAAAGCCTACCATAACAAGATTAGTTTTTCGGTCTCACCAAACCAAAAGAATCCCAGAGTATACAGAATTTGCATACTTTGTGACCACTGAAAACAAAAAAAACACAGACTACCAAATAAGTATCTGGAAGTTAGCAAACCTTTTTAAGATGCTCGAAGACAGCACCACTAAAAGGGTCACAGATATAAAGAGATCTATCATTTTCCTTTATTTTCAATGCCTCTTCTTCAGTAATAATCTGAAGATAGTCTTCTGATTGGAATTCTTTCATTGACTGAAAGAAAAAATGAAATAAGAATGAAATTAGCCTTCCATATTTAAGTCCTATCAACTCTTCAAAATACATCTTAAAATCCCTTTTGCAGCTGAAAGCCAACTATAATCTCATTTACACCACTGTAGAAACCTCTCAAGTGGTCTACCTCTCCCTGCCTTGCCCTAAATCTATGTTCCACACAGCATTTTGTAACCTTTTACCCACCACTACCACCAGAAAAAAGAAAAATAAATAAATAAGTAAATCAATCAATCAATCAGATCATGTTAACTCTGCTCAAAACCCTCTAATGACAGCTGGGCATAGGGACGCATGCCTGTAATCGAAGACTGGGCGGCTGAAGCAGAACTGCCAACATTTCCCCAGTTTGGCAATTCAGAAACTTGGTGAGACCCTGTCTCAAATATAAAAAACAAGAAAAAGGTGAGAATGTAGCTCAGAGAAGGCCCTGAGTTCAATCTCCAATACTGGGGGGAAAAAATCCAAACAACCTTTGATGACTTACCATTACACTCAAAATTCACATTTCTTACCATGGTTCAGAGGACCATAGGATCTGGCCCTCACCTGTCTCCCCACACTTACCAAGGTTTAACTCTAGCCATGTCCACTGACTGGCATAACCTGGGACAAGCTAAGCAAGAATGACCTCGTTCAGAAGCTTTAGTCTTGTTCCTAGAGCAGGGAACATTTTTCTCCCAGGTCTTCACCTGATGTGATCCTTCACTTCTAGCAGGTCTTGCTTAAATATCATCTCCTCACAGATGCCTTCCCTGATCATGATTTTCTTTTTTCTTTTTTTAAGTGGAGGTCTTTGGAATCAAACCCACAACCTTGCACATGGCTAGACACGTGCTCTACCACTGAGCTACACCTCTGGCTCTCTTATCACCAGGATCATGCTATCTTAAACCCTCTCTCTCTCACTTTAATCTATTTTATGAAGAAAAATAGTATTGATGTTTTATAAATATACATATTTTTGTCTCTTTCCTATAAGAATTAAAATTTCATGACATATCTTATTTGCTATCATATCCTGGCACCCAGTAAACACTTAGTTTCTGAATAAAACAAATTCTGTGTTTGGAAAAATTAGTGATCTTTTAAAAACTAATCAGATACTCTCTTCTAATTAAAACCCTCTAGAGGGTCACCAATGAAACAAAAAGTCAATCTTTACAATGGCTCACAGGGTACTACATGACTTTGGGGGGTGGTGCTAGGATTGAACCCAGGGCCATCTCACTGAACTACATCACCAGCCCCCTCTTTTTTTTTTTTAATTTTAAAACAGATTCTTGATAAATTAAATTGCCTGGGCTGGGCTTTGAGATCCTCCTGTCTCAGACTTCTGTAGTGCTGAGATTATAGGTATGCCCTACCATGCTTAAATCTTGACTTTACTCTTACTTCCTGAAGCATTCCCTATTGCATCCCTTGCCAACTACTCTATAGCCAAGCACTAGGCTATACACACAAGCACTTTCCCAGGGCACTGGACATGGTTGCTCCCTCTGCCTGAAACCCTCTTCCCTATATACCCACAGACTATCTCACCTCAAGTTTACTTAAATTTATCTTCAACACAAAGCCAACCCTGATCATACTCCATTTAATAAAGTTAAAATCTTCCAGTTTTCTTCTTCAAAAAACATCCTCTGGAACCCCTTAACCTATTTTACTTTTTCTCTTCTCATAGCACTTAGCATATTACAACACACTATATACTTTCCTCATTTATCATCTGATTAATATCTACTTCCTGCTGCTAGAATGTGAGCTGCGAGAGAAGAAAACTGCTTTCTCAGACCACTGATGTATCCCAAGTACTAAAGCAGTACCCATCAGATCATGGACACTCAAGAAATATTTGCTGAATGAGTGAATTTGAGGGATAACCCTGGTTGTTTCTCAAACTTTCACAAGCATTAGGAATCCTGTTTAAAATGCAGATTCTAATTGTTAAGTCTGGGTTGGGGCCCAAGGTTCTGATTTCTAACAAACTCCCATCCCAGGCCATACTGATGCTGCCAGGTGCTGTGAGCAGCAAAACTTTAACACCACCCTGCCTGTCATTTTGCATAATAAAATGAAAAATGAAAATGAAGTATGACCAATACAGGGCCAACTCAAAATTCAACACACAGAGTACGAATTTGTAAGTAGGAAAACAATTTTCAAAAACTGCTGATCAGCCACATTCATAACAGATTTCAAATACAAAATGACACACTTAAATTATATAACAATGATACACCTATGTTAACAAATTACAGCAAAATCATATGAAAGACTTCTACTATTAGGACATAACGCCCAACATATCAAAAACACTTAAGAATGCCATCAAACAAGACCAGTTCAACTGTTCTTACCTCAAGAGCTTTAGAAAAACACTTGGAATTGTCTGAACACTTTAAAAACTTCACAAGAAACGGTTCTTGCTTATTTGTGGACATTGTTGAACTGTCAAAATAAAAGTGCCATTAACAAGAGCAAAAATACATTATGCAGGAAGTTAAACGTTTAACGTATCTACTTTCCTGAGCAGACAAGAATGCCTAAGGATAGACGTTCTGACCTTGCCCATGAATTCGTCCATGACGTGTGCAAGAAACCCTGGAATGTGGGTAAAGTCAAAGAAAAAAGAAGACAACACTAATCCTTGCAAATCGGAACAAAACTAAAGTCCTTGAACTGAATACATTTAGGGCTCTTGCAACTGACCCCTTAATCAGAGGTCATTCCATTGAACTAGGTGTAAGGATACACAGAGCCCATTTGTAGCTGCTGGTACGCACGGCCCGCGAGGTTTTTTCATCCCTAAGTAAAAAGAGTTTAAATACTGTATATACACTGCAGCCAGTTGGCAAGGCCGTCCCGCCCAAAAAGCTAGATGCTCCGGCTCCCCACCCCTCAGGGAAAGGCCTAGCTCGCGGAACACCGAAGCCGCGTTCTCTCCGTTTCAAAGGCCCACTCGCCAGGCCCGCCGAGGACCCGTTACCCAGACAGGAAGTGCCGCGACCCCCGGAAGGGACGGAGAGGTTGCTGGGTCCTCACTCGCCTCGATGAAGCCTGGGGATCTCAAGGCAGCGAGTTGGGGGCGCGGCCCGCAGGACAGCGGCTGGAAAGTCGGGCGCCAACCAGCCGCACAGCACGCACCCACCCGGCTGCGCCCCCAACCCTGAGCGACAGCCACTACACCCGGAAGTCGCAGAGGCCAGGAACCGACTTTCGCGCCAACCTCAGGAACACACTTTTCCGGCGGAAGTGACGTCACAGAGGCTGCGGCGAGGGCGGGAAGGTCAGTGTAGTGGTGGGTGGTCCGTAGACTGAGGGCGGGGCGCTTGGGCTTGATCCTCGCTGTTAAGAACTTTAATTTAGGGAGAAAGGCGGCTAGCCAGCAGTCCTCCTTTACTAGGGCCCTAGGCGTACAACGATAAAGGCGGGGGCCAAAAGAACTTAGCAGGTAATCATTTTCCCTCTGGCGAATGTCAGTCAACCCACCAAAAACCGTATGTTGCCTTCCAAAACAACTCTATGAACCAAATAGAGTTATTTCCACTTTACAGATGTAAACACGGGGGTTAAGAGAAGGTAACAAATGTTCAAGGCCCCACAATAAATGGTCGAATTCAGATTATGTCAAAGGTCTGACTCCACGGACTGGGTTCTTTTCTTTCCAGCATAGCAGGAATACAATCGCCGGACACAGCAGGCAAAAGGTCTGAAGGAAAAAAAAGACAACGGAATAGCTTGAATGACACAGCTAACACAAAGTGACCTATTTCAAGATCCGCTGTGGTCTCTGCTCTCCTCCCCTTCAATGAGCATTTCCATTTTCTTCGGATTGGTCTCCCTATGGCAAGATACGCGAGGAGTCTACTGTTCAAATGGCAAGGGGATCAGGGATAGGCTTACGAAAGTTTAGTCCACTGAAAAACAATGATCAGCTGCTTGGTGCTTCTGCTTGTTTTGTTCTTGACTATGGAAATTAAGAAAAATGACTTTGGATGAGTAATGTCAGAGTTTAATGCTATATAGTATGATTGTTTTTATTTTTCTTCTTAGAACCCAATAAACGGCTCGGCTGTAAGGGTGTGAATACACTCATATAAGATGACAAAGATTCTTTGCTTGACCAAAATTTAACCAAGCTACTCAACCTTCTAAGCTTACCGGTGGACTTCCTTGTAAAACTGAGTTAGTCTCCTCCACTCTTGAAGCTAGTAGTGTTCCTTTTCCTCACCATGTCCAGGTGATGTGTGATAACTCTAGCATGTCTTCAGCAAGAATTGTTAGGTTGGTTTAGCCAGAAAGCCCCTAGTCTTGACACTTTTAGAAAATTACTAAGACTAAATAACTACTAAAATTACTAAGACCAATAACTGCTAAATTGTTAAAGACCCCCACACACACCCACATACACCGTGCTCCTTGGCAATCTGTTCACACTTGTCCACACTGTATTCAGAGTTGAGTCCAATCTTTCTTTTCCAAACTAAAATTCGATTGCTGTGGTTGCTAGTTACTACACCTATTCTGATTGTTCTAAATAAGTCTGCATTATGCTGCAGTTGTCATTGAAGAACTTTTTTCTGTAACCCGAGGGGCATAACACCAATTTTGTCATAAAGGCACATTATTGTGAGTGTATAACACTCATGTATATTCTTTAGCATGTTTCTATTGATGAATTATTCATTTTAATTTTATGAGTTACATTAAACAATGAGTACT
>RJWT010035921.1:0-13362 GCA_004365215.1 Cuniculus paca | reverse complement strand
AATAATAAAGATACATTATGAAGTAAATATATGTAGAGAATAGAAAAAAAATCAATAAATCCAAAGTTTGGTTGTTTGAATCATCTGATAAATTGGTAAAAAGCAACACTGATGAAGAAAACATTGGACAAAGTGCAAACGCAGCAAATTAGGAACGAAACAGGAAGCACCGCTACAGACCCTTAAGACATAAAAAAAGAATGGCTGGTTTTATTCACTTCCTATTGATGATGTGATAGGTTACTGCAAATTTGTAGTGGTTTAAAATAGCTTGCACTTAATGTGTTTTATACCCCAAGAATTCATGGTCCTGAAATCGGTCTCACTTGACTGAAATTATGGTCTTGGCCGGCCTGCACTCCTGAAGGAGGTGAGGGAAGAGAATCTCTTTCTATGCCTTTTCTTGTTCTGAAGTTCATCTGCATTTCTTTAGGTTGTGTTTCTCTGTCAGGAATCACATCTTTAACCTCTGCTTGTATCAAAGTCTTATCCAATTTGGACTCTCCTGCCTTCTAACTATGGTTTTGCCATGAAAGTTTCATATGTTAGAAGAGTTTGATGTCCAAAGTAATGGTATGCAAAGGTGGTAGAACTTTTAAGAGGTAGGGCTCATGGGATGTGACCGTCATTGAGGGCATCACCAAGAGAATGGATTCATGCCTGCTTTGAAGGAGTTGGTCAGATCTCTCAGGGCTGGATTAGCTAGCGAGTCTGTTTGACTTATTTGGTGTATTCCCTTGCTTTCTCTCTCACCGTGAGTGCTCACTTTTGTATGCACTACTGCAGAGTGATACTGCTTGCAAAGTTCTTCCCCCAGAATTGATGCTGGTATGATCTTCAGCTTTCAGAGCTATCAGCTAAATACACCTCTTTCCTTGATAAAGTGCCCAGGTGAGGTATTTTGTTGTAGCTATACAATGTGGACACTCATTTCACATGATAATTCAAGATAATTTTCCATTTTGAGATCCTTAATTTAGTCATATTTAAAAATGTTGATTAAATAAAAATTATGGAAGTCATCTTTTTGGCCAAAGGTCCTGGATTAGGCCCCACAGATTGGTCTAAAAATTCTAGTCACTAAGCTGAAACTAAATTGTTCATCTGAGTTTCTGCGTACTCAGAGTTAGAGTCAAATTTTCCAAATAGGTCAGTTCCACATGACATGAGAATGAGATTTCCTCCTTCTTAATCCTTTCACTAAAAAAGATGAGCTGAAGTAGCCTGATGTTATATTTCTATTTTTCAGTTTCCCTGGCCTTGCTTTACAAAGAAGTAACTTCAAAATGACTAATCCAAGTTTCGTTTTTTGTTTTTGCTTTTTTCAGCTCTTTTCTGTCTGTAAAGCCATATTCCTCTTCCTGGCTGATAGAGACATTTGTTTTGTTTTATGAAATGAAGTGCTTTCCCTTTCTAGAATTGAAAAACAGTCAATTAAGATCACTGTACTAAACTGGTCATTTTATCCATGGAGCATTTCTTTTCATACAAAGAAACACAGTCACAAGTTCTGGGGATTGGGAAACCAAGGGTATTACGAAAATTTATTTTGGCAAATAAATGTGAAATTTTAGACAACATGTATAAATTCCTCAAAAATATATTCCTAGAATTAAAACAAGGAGGAAGAAGTAGAAAAAAATCATTACAATTCTGTTTCTAGGGACAAAATTAAATCTGTAATTTAAAACATTCCCAATAAGAAAATTCATGTCCCAGAGGATATCAGCATTATATTACCAAATAATATTTAAGAAGTGACTGACACCAATGTTACAAACTTAAGCAGAAAATAACAAAAAGGAGTCTTTCCAGACTCTTTCTATGAGACCAGCATAATCTCAATAGTAAAACTCAAGAGAGACCTTGTAAGTTAGGAAGATTATGGGCAAATAATTCTCATGAACATAGGTACAAAAATCTCAAACAAATATGAACAAATCAACCCAGGGCTACACAAAAAGAACAATACGAAGTTGGGTTTATTTTATGAATGTGTGTTTAAATTTAAATTTCAAATTGTGTGATTTATATTAGCAGATTAAAAACCATATGAGGATCATAATAGATGCAAAATAAGTGCCTTATATTTCAACATTGCCTTTGTGATAAAATGCTTAGCAAACTACAAATACAAATTTTTAATCTAATAAAAGCTATATAAAGACTTAACAAAATTATTGTACTTGATAATAAGATTTTGAAAGCTTTCTGCTTCATCTGGGAAGACAATGCTGTCCAGTACAATGATTCCTTGTTAATAATGTAGTGGAGGTAATATTCAGGTAAACGTGTCAAACGAAAGGAATAAAATTAATGGGAATAAGAAAGAAATATAATCACTATTCTGGATAGGCATCATGATTGTGTAGATAAAAATTCACAGAATTTGCTGGAAAAAAACACATGAAAACCTTTTCTAAGTATTGAGGGAAAGTACTTTCCCTCATATGTGTTGATTAAATCAACTACATATTTATGTGGAAAATAAAATCCTGTGATTCCTACCTCACATGCAAAAAGCAAAAATCATTTCAGATGTGTTTTGGATATGAATGAGAAAGATTAACAAGAAGATCTTCTAAATGCTATTATAAAAATACCATCATGACCAATGAGAAGTCACAGATTTCTAAAACATTAAACATACACACAAACCATGTAAAGAAATATATTAAGCGATCAGCATTAAGAGTCATCTCAGTATGCAGCATAAAATGACAATGAATAGATGATAATGAAGTAGCATTCTACCCGCTAAAATGGGAAACAAAGGCAAAGCAAAACAAAACAAGTACTGTCAAAGATGATTTCTCACCCCGTGCTTACGGAGCTTAATTTGGGACATCCACTTGATAAACTATTTGGCACTAATTATTACAAAAATTTATGCTTATCCAGTGACCAAATATCCCATGAGAAAAGAATGTAAATATCCATCAGAAGATATTTGTGAAAAGGTATAGAGTAGCTTTATTCATAGTAGACCCAAACTAGAAACAGTTCAGATATCCATCAATAGTATAATACTAAATGTGTTATATTTATACCATGGAGCATATACAGCAAGGAAAATGACTTATTATATGTACCCATAAGACATATTACTGATTTACTATGCATTGTTTGATTCTGAATGATTCCATTTATAAAAAGTACAAAAACTTGTTAAATAAACTTATAATGGTAGATATCAGAATGGTTGTTACCTTTTGATGGGTTGTTATTTGAAGGAGACACGAAAAGGTTCCTTGGGGTCTTGGTTATGTCTACTAGTTAATCTAGATGGTCGTTACATGATTCACTTAATGTTTAAAAAGTTTAATGGATTTTACACTTACAATTTGTATGCATCACAGCATAATGCTATGCTTAAGAAAGAAAGCTAAAATATCTTAAAGTCAAACTACTAAAAGATAGTCCTAGGATATTATGCCTGAAAGCAATTTAATATAGTTACATTTTGAGAACTTACATGCTATCATAGCTGTTAATGTCAACCGCCGATTTTTTTGAAGTAGAGATTTTGAATTTTGTTGGGTTTTTCATTAAGGTTGTTTGTATGAATAGGTCAGGTACCTGAAATTAGCAACAAGGATCTTAGCAGGGGTTGAGAAAGTTGAAAAACTATCTGATTCTTCATTTACTTTAATGTCTGCCATATGAGTACCAAGATTTAAAAAAAAAAAAAAGTACCAGCAGAAACTTAAGTATCTTGGAAACAGCTGTGACTTGGAATTCAGAAGTCAAAAAACCTGATTCAAAATCTTGACCCTTGATTTTGACTAGGGATCCTTACTTAACCTTGAAAAGCCTAATTTTTGTTCCAGTCATGTTCCAAGGTGGTTTCAATAATATTTACTGAAGGAAGAAGTGTTTGCTGGAAGGGGACATGTAAAATATGAGTGGAATTTTGCAGATAACATTTAATATGCTGGTTGCCATGATCCTTTACCAACAGGGTACCAGTCTGCTCCAAAGTCCTCAAATGGAAATCACCCTTTGTTCCCTCAGGGATGCACAAAACCACTGTTGCCATAGCAATGCTGCCACGTGGTATCAGAAATCAGGTTTAAGCCTTGAAGGATAAAACAGAAGTGAGGGTTGGCCAGCTAGCAAGAAGAGCATCCTGAATAGATAGTGCCCTGCCTCCAATAACAAAAGGCATATGCACATACTGCATAATTCTTTTTATGCTTGAGCATGGTAAATAATCTATATGTTGAAAAAGTTTGTCATTTTTAGAAGTCAGTATTTCTCTTGATTGTCAGATCACATTGAAAATTTGGTTTGTTTTGCATTCATTAACACCTATTTTTGGGAATTGAAGGTGAAAGAATTTGCCCAAATCCTTGAAATGTTGTGACTTTTAGAGTAATACTCATGAGAAGAGATGGTGTAGAACTACTTCATAAAAATCAAAATTGTATGAATGTGCATATTTTTATGGCATGCATAGAGTTTTACATGCTCATGAGAATTCAAAAATAAAAAAGATATTATAAAAACATTGTAGATTTTTTAAAGATAGAAGGTATTATGAAAATTTGAGTTGTCAAGTAGGTATTAGTCTGTCTCCTTCAGTTACCAGGGGAAGCCCTAAAAGCTCAAATTTGGAAATTCTATTCTGACCCTTTTGAATAACGCTGTGACTGAAAGTTTTACACATGATACTATTAATCTTTGCTTTTTTAAAAATAGATTTTATAGAGAAAATGAGAGATAGATTTAAGGGGAATCTTTAACCTGGAAGTGAGTAAAATAGTTGTTGAATTCTCAGACTCTCCAGTTAAATTTCTGTGAATATTGTAAGCTTAGTGTATAAAAAAGAATATTTAATATAAACTTCATGCTTGCTAAAATATTGGTTTTTGATACTAGAGTTTTGTTTATGTGATCTATTTGCTATTCAGAACAGGTGAAATTCTCCAGTGTATTTGTTTATAAATGCTACTTTTATAAGACCTTTAAAATGACTACATTTTCATATATATACATGTGCACATTTATATATTTTTTATATATAAACTAGTGGTATAATAATATTTTATTTATCCTATGATACATAAAAACTTAGTAATAAATCTCATTCAATTTTATAACCTATGAAGTAATGTCTCAATCTATATAAACCAAAGATAAACTGTTTAAATAATACATTCTTTATTTTTAGATTTTTAAAATGCTTTCTACCATCTGTTCACTGTAACAAAAAAATGTGACATAAATATACTGTTAAGATAAATGTGTCACAATAACAAGAATAGCTATGCTTTTTGAGCATTTATATTATTTCAGGCATTGAATCAGGAGCTTTTGTAACGTTCTTTAATCTTCATAGCCACTTTAAAAGCAGGTGCTTTTATTCTCAATTTATTGGGGTAGAGATAAACTAAGGGCCTGACTGGAACAAGCAGAGCTGGGTGTCAAGCCCAGGTTATTCTGGTCACAGAAATAAAGCTTTTAAAATTCTCTCCAAACACTGCTTCTAGGATTAATGGATGTCAAACACCTCAGAGACCGAGAGACTCTTAGATTCTGTTCACACTATCACTAAGGGGGTTGGTGATTACATCTTAGGGAAATGGTAGACACCACTTAGGGGCAAGCTATTTGTGACTAGAAAGAGAACAAAAGACTTGCTCAAGGTGAAATGTGATCATTACCCATTGTCTCTCAGGTGACATGGCCTCCAAATAGAATGGTGAATCCCCCCTAAGGGCCAAATATTGCCTTAGAAAATATAATTGTGACCTTTATTCTGCTGTTGCCATGGAGTTATGCCTCTTGCTTCTTGGTAGAAAGTCAATCACTGTATTTAAATGGAGTGAACATTGAACATATATAATGCATACGGTCTACTATTATTTCTTTGCAGGAGGCTTATTACAGGGTTTGGTATGAAATCTAAATTAGATGTCTGAAAAAGAAGAAAGCTTTTAAATTCAGGACATTTTATAGGATTCTTTGGGTAAGATTCTCTCTTTCAAATTCCATGAATTTCCTGATAGCCTTTGAAGTTGTTTTTGTATGAAACTAGCCTTATTTCCTCCATTCTTTAAGGAAACCTTTTCTTTCAACCATCTCCTACAAAATAACTTTCTTTAATGTTTATGAGAATTTGGATGCAATTATTTTATAATAAGTCCATCTCTGTAAACAACCCTATCATTTGTAGACTTTCAAATGTCATTATCATAAAAAAATCAATGCTTATTCCGTCCTATTTGGCTTTGAAATAGCATTTTGAATCTGTGTGACTCTCTAACTTCCATCAAACTGGATTTCCTCTGTGAGGAAATTCAGCTAACATCTTACCCTGGGTTCCATGCTACAGTTTTTTAAATTCCTGATACTGCTGATAAATGCAAGCAACCCACTTTGAAAATGGAATTTGCCATTTCATCCTACTCAAAAGTGGGTGGAGGGGAAGGAGTATTTCACTAAGCGTATTTGTGCAAGAAGACTGTGGACTGATGAGGAATTGTGTTTTGAATGATGGCTGTTGTCATTTGTTACTTTCCCTCACAATGAGATCTTTAGAGATGAAAGTTTAGTAGACTATATTTTAAGCTAAGGGAACTTATAGATCCTTTTTACCTGCACTACTTTGAGTTGTAAAGAGATTAAGAGATAAGGAGAAAATTATTTGGGACACTCCAGACACACGAGTTTCGGGATAGTGAAGGACATGACTTTTAAGGTGTGATAACATTTGGTTTGTCATGTTATGTTTAAAAGGACCAGTAGGTCTTATTTTGCTCCAGAAGTTGCAGGTATAGGTTAGATAAGCATTTCCAATCCTTTCCACAGTCTCTCTACTGGATCTAGGGTCGTTATTTGCTCGATGTATTATTTTGAGTAAATCACTTCTCTCATATTAATAAGATGTAAACAACGGCAATGCCTTTGTGGACAGATGTGAGGACTAAATGATATTATGTTCATGGGGCACTCAGCACAAAACACAAAACATACTTATGAATATCTATACAAGTAGCATGTTTCAAGTCATAGTATGTATGGAAAATCACAATATGTGTGATTTTGTGGCATGCTCTAGTTTGCTTATTTTGAAGAATGCGCAGCCAGGAACTCGGCGGTCCCGAGTTGAAGGGATCAAATGGTAGCTGGAATCTAAGAAGTTGATCCCCAGCCCTGAGTGTCCCATAGGTGGGAGGCCCTGGTTTAAACTGCTGTCAAGAGGTGAGAGGTGAGAAAGCCTGAGAAGTCATGGCCAGAATCTTCGCCAGAGTTAACCTCAGAGAATGTCCCTCTGCATGTAAGTTCTCATCACTTCTGATTATACAGCACATGGGAATTAGCAAAATGTGTTTATGGGTATGTATTTTAAGAGTTTAAAAAATGTGTAACTATGAACGCATTAGATTTGGACTACTACATCACTGGGAAGACCAAATGCAAAAGTTATTAGGACTCGTGATATTTCTTTGTCATATGCTTGAAGGGAAGAACTGTACAGGGCTGAATGAGAACTGAATTCTGGTCCTCACCTTGCCATGAAGAGCTATCTAACCTTTGGCACATCTTTTTAATTCTTCAGTTCTTTGACCTATAAAATTAATGGTTTAGATCATGTAATCTTTAAAATCTCCATGGATAATATTTTGTGAATAAAATATTCTTAGTGTGTGTTTGGGAGCTTAACCTGTCTGTCAACACATTTATAAGAGTATGCTAATGACATTGCTCCTTTACCTTTTAGGAGCTTAACATGGTAGCAGATATGACAAGAGGTCTAGCATGTACTGTGGTTTCTCCCTATAATTGTGGTTTCTCCCTCTAATTGTGGTTTCTCTTCTATAATTGTGGGCTGACTGAATATGAGCAGAGATACTATCTAGCATATGGACAACCAGTCACAGAGGTGTGAAGTAGATTATCATAGACACACTCTTACGAGTGTAACTCAAATTCTCCTCACTATGATAGCCTCTTTCCTAAAACATGCAGATCCTTTTTAAAATGTGCAAATCCTTTTTAAGGTTTTTAAGGTTCCTTAAGGATGGATAAAATTTATTATCTGACACTTAAAATAGTGGATTAAATTATAAGTTAAATTTCTAGTTTGTCTTTAATGCATATTTTTCTGTTTCTGTTTCTTCAGATATGAAATAGAAAATAATATTCTTCCCATAGAGCACATGCGAGTTCTAGCTTTCAGAGCCATGCGAAGTGGAGGCAGGATGCTAGGTCTGGTTTGTTCTCACTGAGAACATGAGGGAGCTTCGTTTCATTCTATGGGCCTCATCTTTTCCCTGGTATCTGGATATCACTTTCCCTTTAGGTAAGTGTTAAATCCCCAGAAGGGTAATTTTTAAATAAAGAGGTGCGTGCAAGTGTTTATCTGTTTTGCAGGAAATTTCACCTCAGCTGCCTCCATTGAACTTGACTGAAGAGTGCGGTTTCTCAGCCTTTGGAGTCTCTTCATCAGCTTCTCTCTACTCTGCTTTGGAATTTCCTCTGTGGCCGATCTTCAGACACCTCCTGATTGAGACTCAGACAACACTGATTCGATCAAGGAGAAGGAAGAGATGGGAAACTGGTTTTCATTATGTTATGTATGTATATTTCCCCATATATTATTCTTTGATCTTGCTTCATTGCTTCTTAGGAATGAAATCTTAAGGTGTTGGTACGAGGCTCTGGGGAGCAACATTCAGAGCTTTCTCTCTAAGAGCATGGAGAACTGGGAGGTGAAAGATTCCCTCACTTTCTGGATCCAACAGGGTGTATCATTTTATGCTCTCCAGAGCAAGGAGTTGGAATTAGACTGAATAAGAGTGACTTTTACAATTCTCAATAATGGTCTTCCTGAGAACAGGTTTTCGTTGTTTCAGACGGTACATTTCTTATCCCACAGTCACTGGGAGTAAGGCACAGGGCCACAGAGCTGTGGGATCCTTCATGCCTGGCTCTGCAGTGCTCAGGCTTCTTCCGGGTGGGGTCCACTCTGGAGCTGGCTGGCTGGACTCTCTTCCTGGTGAGCTGCTGGCTGAGCATCAGGTCCTCTGGAACTGCTGGCTGCTGGCCTCCCTCAGGCTCTTGCCACGTGGTCCCTCTCCACGGAGCATCTGACAGCGGCAGGTGGCATCATCAGAAACAGATGAGGGCAATTAATCTCCATATTTTCTTGGATGAATTTAATGGTATATATTTAGTTACTGATAGATGTAGAATTACCTCTCCTGTCTTATTGTGTCCATCCTTTATTATCATGACTTTTCGTCCCTGTTTTTTCTTGCCTTTTGTTATTTTGATAGTTTCCTTTATTCACTACTTCCATCTTTCTTTTTATTGACTTTTCATTGCTTACTTTTTTTATTGGCTATCTTTAAAATCTCGACAGTATATCATTATGCATTTTTTTGACAGAAGGCAAATTTGGTCTTTTTTCCCCCAAAATAATGCAAGAATTTGAGAACCTTTTAATTACCTGGATGTCTTCTTTCTCCAGCTTTCATTTTAATCTAACCACATGAACATGGGAAACTGTAGAACATGGTATAATGACCAAAATAAATATGCCCAATCTGAATCCCTGCGATTTTTATGTGACCTTATAAGATAAATGGAGCTTTGCAGATGTGATTAAGAATCTTGAGCTGTAGAGATTACCCTGGATTATCTGATGTGCCCAAATCAATCACAAGGGCCCCTGAGAGAAGGAGGTGGAAGGACCGGGATCACACATAGGTAATATGATGAGGGAAGCAGGGCTTAGAGTTGAGGCTGAGAAGAGTCAGAAAATGGCAGTGGCTGCTAGAAGTGGGGAAGGTAAGAGATGGATGTTGGCTGAAGCCCCTGAGGAGGCAGGCTCATCACACTATTCGACTTCGATCCAGTAAAATCCATTTCAGACTTTGGTCCTTCTGAAGGGTAGAATGGTACATTTATGTAGTAAAGCGATATGTTTTGGTACTTTGATGCTATAGCCCCAGGAAACTAGTTTGGGAGTGGGGTACTGTCTAACAAACACTTAGAAATGGGAAAGTGGCTTTGGAAATGGGTAATGTGCAAAGGCTGGAAAAATTTTGAGCAGCATGAGAAGTAGGCTTCATTTTTTTGGAAAGAGTAACGGTAGAAATAGTGATGTTAAAGGCTCTGCAGGTGAAGGTACAGAAGAAATGAGGAACACAGTGGAGAAAATCTATATCATCTTAGAAAATGCCTAAATCATCAAAAACAGATGGCTGGCAGAAATATGGATGTTAAAAGTGCTGCTGTGAAGGCTTAGATAAAAATAAGGGACATATTAATCAAAACTGGAGAAAAGATGATCTTGTTATATAGTAGCAGAAAGCTTAGCTGAATCTTGTCCTACTGTTTTGTTGAAAGTAGGATTTTTGAGCAATGAACTTCATTAGTTAGATGAAATTTCCAAGCATAGTGTTGAAAGTGTCAGCTAGTTTCTTGTAGATGATTGCAACATCATTCTTATATAAGTTGAGGGAATAAAATAAAAAGAATGCAAGTAGAACCAGGAAGCAATGTATTGACAATCTTCATTATGCATATATTTTCTACTAAAACTGAAAATACTACTAAAAAAAAACCTGGAACTTGATTTGGTAAATGCCCAGTCTACGTAAATTGTAAAAGATTCTAAAATTAGGAAGAATTCATGTTCTGGAAAGAAGGTCAGGGGTGTGCTATGACTGGATATCCCTTTTTTTCCCCTTAGAAAGATCAAACAATTAAAATACAAACCCATACAGATTAGAAATATGACTCTTGCACCTTATCAAGAACCTCAGCAGAAGCCAGGAATAGAGATGGGGTTACCCAGGAAAGACCCATGGAGGAAGTTATTAACTTAAGATATGAATTTCTGTTATACCTACAGTAGACCTACAAGGTTTCGAGAATGGAATATTAGCAGAAACATTGTCAGCTTGGGAAAAAACAAAAACAGTGAGAGGATGAAGTGAAAGAAAACTGTCAGACTCCCAAATTGTACAGGTAGGGAACGGGCTGATTAATAGGCTTATCTGCAAGTATGTACTACTCACCATGCAAATGGAAGGAGACCTATAAGGGCAGAGCTGTAGACTGAGTGGAAATGCAGAGACCCAAATCACGCAAGGCTATTCTTTGGCCTTGAAACCTAATGGAGTTTCCCCAGGAAGCTTGGTAGATTCCAAAATTGCTGAGGACTGGTAAGGATGCCTTGTCTGGTTTGCCTCTTCTTTTCCCTTTGCATGTCTATTTTATTCAATGGGACTGTTTTTTAATTATTATCCTATCTTTACACCCCCACTGTATTTTGGGAACAAATATTTCTAGAGTTTCAAAATATCATAGATAGAGACAAATTTTGACACAGGAGAGAAGATACCCAGATTCTTACCTATACCTAATTTAGATGATTTAAATGAGAAGATTTATATGAGATTTTGGACTTGAGTTGATGCAGTAATTGACTGAGAAGTTTGAGACTCTCGGCCTGGGGTAAATGTATTCTTTATTTGAATCTCTGGGGACCAGGGGATGAACTCTGGTAGGTTGAATGATGATCCCATAAAAATGGGAATGCTCTAGTTCCTTAAACTCATGCATATGTCACATTATAGAATAAAAGGAACTTTCTAGTTGTATTTAAATTCAGGATCTTGAGGTGGAGTGGTTACATGGATTATCTCAGTGAGCCTGATGTAATCACAATTTATAACTGGAGGAGGTAGGCAAAACAGGATGAAACCGAGACACACCAGGATGAGAGACACTTGGCCAGCATTGCTGCTGCCTTTGAAGATGGACAAATGAGGGCAGGAACAATGCCAGCCTCCTCTAGACATGAACACATGGAAACTTCCTTGGAGTTTCCATAAGTAAGTGCACCTCGCCACCATCTTTATTTTAGCACAGTGAGACTCTTCAAACTCCTGCCTTTCCTAACTATAGGATGATAAATCTGTGTTGTTGTAAGCAACTGAGTTTTTGTTATATCAGTGAAAGGAAATGCATCGAGGGCTGTTGAAGCACTGATCTTTAGCATTAGTTGGATGTATAATGGCTCTGGTTGCTTATTCTTCTGTAAAACATTTGAGTGCTAAATTTTATAAATAAGCAATTACTTTTAATAAGGAATTGACTATCAAAAAGATGATAAGAGAATTGGAGTAGTTTGGTGGCAGCCAGCAACAGCAATAGGAACAAGGTAGGGAAGCCATTCCTGGGTCAGCCATTCCTGGGTCAGCACTGAGCTTCACCGAGCACCTGCACATCTCTCGACTTAAGCCCAGGGCTGCTGGACTTAACAGTGCCAGAAAGTGAAAAGGTAAACACAGCAGGGCATCGACATGGTGCCTGAAAACAAGTCAATCAGTGGAAGCAGTCACAGTTGCATAAATTGATTCGTAATGATTTCCTCCCATGAAGAAAACCTATTTAATCAATATTCTACACTTTGGACAAACACCATGGTCCAGATGCAAAACTGTACCTAACTAAAATACTTGCCTCCTTACACAAAATTCTTCTGAGTATGAAAATGTATTAAAGTGTGTTCTCTTTATTTCAATAGAAAAAATATGCATAAGATATTCTTGATATTAAATGGAAAGAATAAATCAGCAAGAATAAATTTGGAAAGACAAGCAGGAAAAATGACAGACAAAAGTAATAGAACTATGGAATTTTAAAAACCTATATGGCTCAGGGACAATGAGTATAATGTAGCTAGTAGTGCACAGGTCACCTGTGGGTAAGTCTAGCAAGTAAAATGCCCATATGTTTTGGTTTAATGATGGAAAATCACAAATGTAGGAAAATTGTTTTAGCGAAAGTCATTGAGAAGAAGTGTCTACAAGCATCTGCTCATGGAAGTTTTGGGTCACTGTATCATCAAGGTTTACTACAGAAACAGATATAACACAAGATGCACAAGTGTATAAGAAATTACAAGATTGGCTTACAGTGGTCAGTCACCAAGTTGGATGAGGGTGCATGCAGAGGGTGTCTGCACGCTGGAGGCTGATGGGTCCAGCCCAAGGGCTAGAGCTTACTACAGTGTCCTGTGCAAGTCTGTGTCAGAAGGCTGATGGGTCTACGATGGAACACTGAAGAGTCTACAAAGAAGGCTGAAGAGTCCCAGGCAGAAGCTGAACAGTCTGTGCCAAAAGCCAGGAGATGACGTCCAAGCTGAAGGCGAAGACTGGAGCTCCTCCAAAGAAGCCGCAACCAGTCCAGTCCCTCATTTGCCTTTTATTGTATGCCAGCTGCTCCCCTGGGTAGGTGTGACACTCACACCATCTTGTGCCCTCTTACACAGGTGGAGGATGTTGCAAACTATGGACCCTGGCCCCCTGCTGAATCACTTAAACTTCTGACCTGCTCAAA
>RJWT010035920.1:0-13364 GCA_004365215.1 Cuniculus paca | reverse complement strand
TCCCAGAAATTCAACTCAAGAACAGAATATTAAAAGCTGTTAGAGAAAAGAAACAGATCACCTATAAAGGAAAACCCATCAGAATCACAGCAGACTTCTCAACACAAGCCATCAAGTCAAGAAGAGGCTGGAGTGAAGTAATGCAAGTCCTGAAAGAAAACAACTTCCAACCCAGACTGATGTACCCTGCAAAACTTTCTTTCCAAATTAATGGAGAAACAAGATACTTCCATGACAAAGAACAACTCAAGGAATTCATGACCACCAAACCAACCCTACAAAGATTACTAAAGCACATTTTAGAGAGAGAGAGAAAAAGGACCATAGTCTCAGGAACAATGTCAGAGGGGGACCATCAAGTGGGGCCAGTCGATTGAATGGAAAGGAAAAATAGGGAGCCAATGACAGGAAAATAGCATGGCAGAGACAATGCAGTACAAGAGGGCCTCAAGGCACTAACAGAAAGAAATAGAAGCATAGTGGATCAGGAGACAGGATCCATCATTATGCTATATACAAGAAACACATTTAGCTAGAAAGAAAATTCATAGACTGAAAGTCAAAGGAGAGAGAACAATGCCCTATGTGACAGGGGACCAGAAAAAAAAAATAGGGGAAGCCTGCCCAGAATGGATAAGAAAGACATGATATTTTATGTGGTGGAAACCTATTCAGCTATAAAGGAAGATAACCTCAAGGTTCTTGTAGGTAGATAGAAGCAACTGGTAATAGTGCTCATGGATGTAATGGACCAGAGTCACAGGGGTGAATTTTGTGTTGTCTCCATAGCATAACAAACTAAAGGCGTTAGTGGGATCCAAAATGCACAATACGTATTGGGAAAGTCAAAGGGGAGGAATTATCTAAAAAAGGAAGGAAATGACCACTATTAATCCGTTATCATGATTTGAAATTCAAATTGTATTCATTGTTCTGATTAATTTCATTTTATTCTGATTTGTTTGATTTTATTATACTTGACAGCATGGACAGCTATTTTAAAGATAACAAAATATATAATTGCAGCCATTGAGGATGTTCAATTACCTTGTTTAGAAACCCTGTATGGCTTTCATTGTTTGTTTTGATTGATTTTACTCTATTCTGTGTGGTTTGATTGTAACATGTCTGAAGGTGTAGGCAACTATTCTGAAGATAACAAATATTATGGTAGCCAATGCTGTTTTGCTAGTATCTTGAAATTCTGTATTGCTTATATTGTTCAGCTTTGTTTGTTTTGTTTTGTTTTGTTTCTACTGTTTTATTTTGTTGTATTTTGTTTGATTTTACTTATCCCTGATGGTATGGGCAAGTATACTGCAGATAACAAGAGGCATTATGGTAGCCTTATTGATTGCTTTTTACCCTGTTTAAAAGTCATGTACCATGTTCATTGCTTTGTTTTGATTGACTTTACTCTGTTTTGTTTGGTTTGGTTTGGTTGTATTCTTTTCAAAATAAAATTAAAAAAAAAAAAGAAGCAAAAGGTAGTCAGTCTCTGGCATCCAACCCAAGGAGCACAAGTCCAGAAGAGGAAAACACAGAAGAGATCAGAAGTCACACACCTGAAATGTCTGAAGTGATGTCAACTGAAGTAAAGAAACAACTTCATGAGGTTATAAAAGCAATTAGAACAGAAATACTATCCCAGGTAAAAGAAGAAATGAAAAACATAATAAAAGAATTCCTAAGCATCTCTTAAGAATATATAGATAAAAAAATAAAGGAGCCTAGGAAAATGAGGGGAACCATGAATGAACAATATAAGAGTGATTTCAAACATATGAAACAGATTCAAAGAGATATCTAGGAAATTAAAAACTCTATTGAAAGCTTGCAAAATCACCTGACAGAAACTGAAGCTAGACTTTCAAACCTTGAAAACAGGTTTGCAGCTTGTGACTGCAAAAGGAAAGATCTCTTAAAAATAACAAGGGACCAGGAAGTCACAATTCAACGGCTGCAAGACAACTCAAAGAAACATCACTTAAGAATTAAAGATGTGAGTGAAAAAGCAGGGGTCAAGACAAATGACATGAGGAGTCTATTTATGGAAATAATTTCAGAGAACTTCCCAAGCATGGGAAAAAGAAGTGACATTCAAACAAGTGAGGCATATAGAAAGAACTCCAGCTAGCCATAACCAAAACAAATCTACACCCAGACATATAATAATCAAGAACAGACTATTAAAAGCTGTTAGACAAAAGAAACAGATCACCTACAAAGAAAACCCATCAGAATCATGACAAACTTCTCAACACAAACCATCAAGTCAAGAAAAGGCTGAAGTATTGCAAGTCCTGAAAGAAAACAACTTCCAACCCAGATTGATGTATGCTGCAAAACTTTCTTTCAAAATTAATGTTGAAACAAGATACTTCCATGACAAAGAACAACTCAAGGAATTCATGACCACCAAACCAACCCCACAAAGAATACTAAAGGACATTCTATGAGAGATAAAAAGGACCACGGTTTGGGAGCAATGGCACATGGGGACCATCAAGCGGGGGCAGTCAATTGAATGGAGGGGAAAAATAGGGAGCCAATGGTAGGAAAATAGCATGGCAGAGACTATGCATTGCAAGAGGGCCATAACCATTAATGTAGATGGCCTTATTGCACCAATAGAAAGAAGCACAGGCAGAGTGGATGAAGAGACAGGATCCATCAATATGCTCTATACAAGAAACACATTTAAGTAGAAAGTAAATTCATAGTGTGAAAGTCAAAGGAGAGAGAACAATGCCCTATGTGACAGGGAGCCAGAAAAAAATTAGGGGTAGCCTGCCCATCAACTGCAGAATGGATAAGAAAGACATGGCACTTTATACAATGGGAACCTACTCAGCTATAAAGGAAGATAACCTTAAGGCTCTTGCAGGTGGATGGATGCAACTTGAGATCATGCTCATGGATGAAATGGTTCAGAGTCACATGGGTGAATTTCATGTTGTCTCCCTAGTATAACAAACTAAAGGAGTTAGTGGGATCCAAAATGCACAATACATATTGGGAAAGTCAAAGGGGAGGAATTATCTAAACAGGGAAGCAAGTGACCACTGTTAATCTATTATCATAATTTGAAACTCATATTTTCTTCATTGTTCTGATTAGTTTCATTTTATTCTGATTTGTTTGACTTTATTATACTTGATGGCATGCATGGACAGCTATTTTAAAGATAACAAAATATATAATTGCGGCCATTGAGGATTTCAATTAGCTTCGTTCAAAACCCTGTATTGCTTTCATTGTTTTGTTTTGATTGATTTTAACTCTATTCTGTGTTGTTTGATTGTATTATGTCTGAAGGTATAGGCAACTATTCTGAAGATAACAAGAAGCATTATGGTAGCCACTGCTGTTTTACTATTATCTTCAAGCTCTTTATTGCTTTCATTGTTTTCTTTTGTTTGTTTTGTTTTGGATTTTTACTGGTTTTATTCTATTCCATTTTTTTAATTTTATTTATGCCTGATGGTATGGGCAGTTATTTTGAAGATAACAAGAGGCATTATGGTAGCCATTAATGATTCCTTGTACCCTGTTTTGAAGGCATGTACCATGTTCATCGTTTTGTTGTGATTTACTCTATTCTGTTTTATTTTGTTTAGTTACATTCTCTTCAAAATTAAAAAAGAAAAAAAAGCAAGTCTAAATTTATATGGAATGAGAAGAGGCACAGAACAGCAAAAGGAATCTTGGGCAACAAGAGCAAAGCAGGGGGCATCACAATCCTGGACTTCAAATTATGTTATACAGTTACAATGATTTTTTAAAAACCCAGCATGGTACTGGCATAAAAATAGATGCATGGATCAGTGGAACAGAATTGAGGATGCAGAAACAACTCCAGGCATCTTTACTCATCTGATGTAAGACAAAGGGAACAGAAACCTATGTTGGAGAAAAGACAGACTCTGACAAATGGTGCTGGTAAAATCGGTTATCCACATGCAGGAAAATGAACCTAAATCCATATCTCTCACTCTGTTCTAAAATCAAATTGAAATGGATCAAACGTCTTATTATCAAAACAGAAAAACTGAATCTGTAGGAAGATAAAATGAATTAGATAAGAGGAGGTCCCTGATTCCAGAAAGGCACCAATATAGCTGTAATAGCATTGTGAGGTCTACATTATGATCCACTGCATGGAACCCTTTCATGTATATAATAGTTCTGCACAGGCTGAAACCAGAATGAGGGTCCCAGAACACCGCATGCTTCATTTCTCCTGTCTCTTTCCACTTGGCGATACCTTAGATTTCACAGGGCTATTTGATGCAGTGCAATAGAACCAGTATTACTGAGAATAAATGACATGACTTAATATTGAATGGCCTTTTGAGGATAAACCCCATGCTACCGCTTACAAGCTATCTTATCATTAGTTATTCTCTGTCAGCCTCAATGTCTTGATTGCTAAAATATGGCTAAAGTATCAAAGTGTTAAGACTGCTATAAGGATTAACTAAGATAATGGATGTAGCTTAAATTCATAAAAAGAAAAAAAATCAGTGGAGTTTTTAGAGTTTCCCTGAGACCAGAGCTAGTCTAATTTAAAGTAGCAAATTATAGCTAAGTGCTAATAATTCATTTTACACAGTGGAGGAGTTCAGATGTAGAAATGGAAGCTGTATCTGAGTCTCTATATTTTTGCCTCATTGCATAGAGGAAATCTATAAGCAAAATCTATTTCATCAGGAGTTAAAGCAGATCTACAACTCAGAATGTTTACACTGAGATGACTTTTTTGCATTTGGACTGTGAAAACCAAAAACCATATTGAGTCCAAGCCAGTACAAGACAGTGGTCTACAAAGAGGTAGAGTTTCAAGCCCCCATCTGACATGTGCCCACAGCTACTTACCCACTGAATAAGTTATAGAAGATTAAAATCTCTATAATCCCATTTCACTTTTGCTTTCCTTTTCTTATTTCCTGTGGTACTAATGAAAGTATTTTCCCACAATGTTCACAGGATTTTGCTAAAGTTGGATTCAATCCTCCAGTGCTGCCCATAAATGAGTTTCTCAACCAAATAACAGATATGAAGTGCCTGAAATTACAAAAGCACCCGAGGTCATGATTTTAAGCCATGTTTTGGTTACTCACTGAATGAGCAGCTTACAATCTCTTCTTCAGATTTCCTTTTCGTCTTCCTACTTATCCATATTTGAGAAAATCATCCCACAAAATGTCTTTCTATTCCTATCATAAGAAGTTACATTTGTTATACATGCTATCAATGCCTATTATATTTGTAGATGTAACTTGTAGAGGTTTTCATGAGACTAGAGCTTACATTTATAACATTTTCATTGATGTAATGTAAATTGGAGTGATATAAATTACTGCAGATTTGATAGTTTAGACAGCCATCGCTCCTATTAGCACTTTGGTGGAGGCTCAGCTGGGCAATTCTGACTTCACCTGTGTTGCTCATGGCCTTCTGGTCGGCTGGAAGCTCAGCTGGGGTTAACTTATGTACTTGTCATTTGGGGTTGCTTCTTAGCTGACCCTCATGTGTTTTTGTTGCTTTTTGTGGTGCCAGGTATCAAACTCAGGCCCTCACTCATGCTAGGCAATCACTCTACCACTGATCTACACCTCCACCCTTAGTCCCCGTGTCTTCAGAAAACTAGTCCAGTCTTCTTTGTATGCTGGAGTCAGAGTTTTCAACAGCAAGAAAAGAGCAAATGCTTTTCAGCTTCTGCCTACTTCAGGTTTACTAATGGTCACAGCCCACAGTCCCATGGTAGAGCCCAGAATCAATGTTAGAGGAGACTGCACGAGTAACACAAACTACAATGTTTTAATATGAGACAGCGTTCATTATAATGGAGACTATTACAGTAACCTGTTACACATAATCAAGGCAGCATCATTACCACACATATTCCTTTATCCATCAGCTTTCAGCCATTCCTTCTTTACACCAGCATTTCCTAAGGGGCATTTATTCCAAGAGTGGTGGGAAATATCTTTGAAACAGTAACAGTCTTCCCTCAAGTGTTCCTTACCTCCACCCTTCTCCCCTTAAGACAGCTAGGTCATTGCCTCCAGGAAGATAAGTTATAGCAGAAACACAAAGAAACAAAGAGCTCTCTGTTGCTGATCATTTAACATATCTTCTCTCCTAGGAAAACAAAAACCATTTGTGGCATAAAGACTGAAGTTAAACTCATGAGAAAAGCCCAAAACTTTAAGCTTGTCCCACTTCCTGGATAGAATCCAAAAGGAAATGAACAGCACTCACTGAGCATATAGCTAAACAGTACATCTAAGGAATATAAAGTTGTGTACATTCATATATGATTATAGAGAATTTACAAGGTAGGATTACAATGGCCTCTTGTAGAGTCAGGTGTGGAAGAATGCAAGAGGGACATCTGCTTGCCAGTGAGCTGGAGGATTAGCAAAAGTCAAAGGCCATTGCAGAGTCCCATGCAGATCCATATCAGGAAGCCAAAGAGTCTGAGCTGGAAAGCTAGAGTCAGCACTAGATGCATAGAGGACTTTCAAAGGTGATGGCAAAGACTGGAGCTCTCCTGAAAAAGCAGCAGACTTTCTTCTTTCCTTTTAAATTCTATCCAAGCTATAAACCTATTGGTTAGTGCCACCCACACCCAGGGTGGGTCTTCATTCTTCAGCAAGTCCATCACCCAGAACCACTCAGAACTGTGCCAAACCATCAGTGTTTCTCATTCAAGGTGACACCACAGTTAACTGTCACACTGTGCAAGATATCTCATCCTCCTAACTACAGTACTTCTCTCTTATTAGCAGTTTTGTTTTTTCACAATTTCCAATACTCATCATTAAATATAGTGAAAATAGGAAATGAGAAATTTCAAAAAGAAGAAGTGTATAAGTTTCATACCATTCTAAGTAGTGTGATAAAATCTCATGACACAGACACCTACCAAGATAAGACTCATCCCTTTGTCAAGCATATCCATACTGGGTATGATATCCACCCTTCAGTCACTTAATAGCATTTTATCAGATCAACTTTATCAGATCCACTGGGGCAGATCACAATGCTGGTGTTCAAGGGACTTTATGTTACTTAATACTGGCCCCAAAGCACAAGAGTGGTAATACCATAAAGTGCTTCTTTTAAGTGAAAGGGGAAAGGTACATATTTTGAAAGAGACCACTTTCACTTAACTTTTATTGCAGTATGTTATAATCATTGTATTTTATTAGTTATTTTTGCCAATTTCTTATTGTGCCTAATTAATAAGTAAAACTTAAATTAAAAGTACAGATTTATGGAAAAAAACAATATATACAAATTTGCCACTATCAACTGATTCAGGCATTCTCTATGGTCTTAGAGCATATCCACTGTGGGTAAGAGGATCTACTGTACAATGCTCAACTCTCCTTGTCTCCTTGAGGGTTCTCCTTTCCAAAATTTCACAAAGTGCTTCCTGACCTTTTCCAAGCAAATTGATAGTTCTCATATTACACACAAGCACCTCACTGCACTAGACATTGGCTCACATATTGCTTTGCACCACCCAGAATAATACCAGTATGTTTACATAACATCCAGAAAATTAAAATTCCTGCAATAAGAGACCATATTTTACATTAGTCTTATCTTACATTTAATGCCTGGGCTAAATGCCTACTGATAATATAGTTAGCCCTCCATATCCATGGGTTTTGCCTTGGTGGATCCAACCAACATGGCGATAAAAAAATTTTTTTTGAAAATTGTATCATTGCTGAACACGTACAGACATTTTTCTTGTCATTATTCCCTGACCAATATAGTATAACAACCACTAACACAGCACTTGCATTGTATGAGGCATTATAACTAATCCGGATATGATCTCGAGAATAGGAGAGGATGTACAGGAGTTTTATGTAAATACTATGTCACATTATGTAAAGAAACCATTATCTTTTTTTTTTTTTTTTTGTGGCACTGGGGATCGAACTCATGACCTTGTGCTTGCCAGGCAGGCGCTTAGGCCACTGAGCTAAATCCCTGGCCCTAAGAAACCATTATCTTCAGAAGAATAACTGTACATGTGTAATGAATATGTGTACTTTCCTAAGAATTTAGGAATTGTACATGGATTGATCATGTCAAAATTTTAAAATAAAAGTAGAAAAACTGCAGACTTGGCAATGAGATATCGGTTTGACTAATACTTTTTTTAGATTTGACTTCAGAGCTTTTATGCGTTTGCAGGTTCTGGGATATAAACTACTTTTTCATAAGGTAAAGAATGAGATGTTGATGTAATGCATTTGAGGATAACTGCACGCTTGTATGAAATACTTTTAATATCATATCATCAATTGCAGAACAAAAGGGACAAAAAATGTGCCTTGACAATCCACCTGTGAGATTTTGAGCCAGGCAGGAAGATGTCAATAAGTCCCTCAAATCTGAAGAGACAGAAATAATAAGTAGTAAAGAAAAGCTGACATTCAATTGATTTGCGAATTCAAACTCATAGTGGAGATTCTCGCCATGGAGATGGTTAATAAATGTTAGTTTTCACTAAAGGTACTCAAGCACAGTATCTCCTATGAAAGGCAATTTATTTCTTAAATTTTTAACACAGCTTTTTTATTAGTATATGTTTGAAATACCTAATAAAAACACTCATCATACACATATCACATCTTGATTATTTTTACTTCTTTCCTCCTTTTCTACCTCCCCACTCTTTTCGACCCTCTATCTTTTATTTTTCTCATTAATATTTTGAGTTTCTCATATAAGAGAAACCATGCCGTTTAACCTTCTGTGTCTAGTTTACTTCACTTAGTATTTTGGTCTCAAGGTGCATTCATTTTCCTAAAAATATGACCCAATTTATCTTTCTTTATGGCAGAGTACACTCCATTATGGATAAATACATTTTCTTTATCCATTAATCTGTTGATGTGGATATAGGGCACTTGCAAGATTTTGCTATTATGAGTTGTGCTGCTACAAACATGGATAGCCATATATCACTGTAATATGTCTTTCTTTTGGGAAGATACCTAAAGGAGAACAGCTGGGTCAAATGGAATTTCCAGTTATAGTGTTTTGAGGACTCTCCATAATGACTTCTACTATGGTTGTACTAGTTTACATCCGCACCAACAATGTAGAAAACTCCCATTGTCCCCACAGCCTCACTACAACTCACTTTTGATTTCTCGAGTAAGAAATCTTTCTGGAGTAAGATAAAATTTCACTGTTGTTTTGATTTGCATTTCTCTAATAGCCAAAGATGCTCAGCATCTTCTCATGTACTTCCTGGCCATTTATACTTCTTCTTTTGTGAATTATCTGTTCATTTCAATTACCTATTTTTATTGGTTCTTTTCTTTTGGGAATGCTAATTTTTCTTTGTTTCTTTTTCTTTACATACATCTAGATATTAGTCCTCTGTTTGAGGAGTAGCTGGCAAATTTTTTCCCTATTCTGTAGGTGGTCTCTTCATTCTGTTGCTTCTTTTGCTGTGCAGAAGCTTTTTAATTTGATGTGATCCCATTTAGTTCTTGATGGTAGTCTTTGCCTATGCCCATGTATGTCCTTAGGAGTTTATCTATTTTATCTTCTAGAAGACTAAGTATTTGTTTTATTATTTAGATCCTTGATTCATTTTTATTTAAGTACCCAGTGAGAAGGATGGGTCTAGATTCAGTCTTCTGCATGGGGACAGCCAGTTTGCCCAGCACCACTGGGAAAGAGGCTGTCTTTCTTCAATGTGCTTTTGGTCCCTTTGGGTTTTCCTTATACACATCTTTCACTTCTTTCATTAATTCTAAAGCATTCGATTTTTCTTGAAGCTAGTTGTACAAATTTCTTGATGCTAGGAATGATCCAAGGATTCAGATGTGAATCTCATTTTAAAAGCTGAAAACATCTGGTATACAAATCATGTGGGGTTTTATAATCGCTCCTTTCAGAGTAAGTGTCTGGCCACTCTTAAGAGTTCCTATTTGTCCTCCGAGTGTCCAACCATTCTCCACATTCTCTGATCATTGGAATCTGTTCTTTTGACAAAATAGCCCTGATTTCACCTCTCAGCCAGCCTCTAGCCCTTCCCTCTCAGGGCTGCAACCTTAGGGCAGCCCTATGCACAACTGATCCCAATTTCTCCTACCTGTGCCTTGGTTGTGCGGTAAGACTCCAGTTGGGTTTGTTCCGTGTGACTCCCTGCCAGGCTGCCTAAAAATGATTTTTAACTCCTCATTAGTCTCTGCCAAAGAAATGCTGAAAAGAAAGAGCTTTCCAAAGAAAAGCTGGCCAGGAAAGTAAAACAGATTTCAAAGTTTCCATGGCTTACTGATGAATGACTTTCTGACACAGTAACTTAGTTTCATCAAAAAGCAACTTATACAAAATCTTTAAAACACAGGAATCAACATGGAAAGGGTGTGTGATCTTTTACCAAATAACCCTAAATACCAATTTGCCTGAATTTTCTAGGATTTTGAGTGCAGCATCATATATAGAAATGGGGATTGTACTCATGGGTATTCAAAACTCATTGAACTTCAATTTGCTGGATTTTACCATGAATGATAACACCTGCATAACATTGGACAAGTGTACTATTCAACACAAGGCAAGTTTTATAGCAATCTGGATAGAAATAATTACATCCACTCCAATTATATCCATTCTTCAGCTGGAGTGCCACCGCTCAACCTACCAGTTTAAAGAGGAGAGAAAGGAGAAACACACACATTCTTAAATCTAGTATAGTATCCCTGTATGTCAACATGTGGAAATATATATCTAAATGTATAAGGTAAATTGCCACATCGAACCTGGTTTCTGTTTTTAACCTGATATTATTCCGAAAACTATCAAAATGTATTCCATTATTGAATTCTAGTAAGAATGGTCTTTAAAATATTGTATACCTTGACACAAAGCAATTTTATTAAAATAAATATATGTCCAGTGTTATGGTTTGCATATAGATGGCCCCCCAAGCCTCATGTAGTCATGGAAGCGGCTGAATCTAACATTTATGATTGATTCATTGTGTAGCACTGGGATTGGCGGTGTGAGCTCTGCACCCACCCAGGGGTGGAGCCCATATACAATGTAAGGTCAGAATGGGGGTGGGCTCTCTCTCTTTGGCGCGGTTTGCTCTTGCTGCCTGTAGCCACCACAAACGGCTGCTACTCAGCCATGCCACCCTGCCTTGGAACCAGCTGAGTATGGACTAAAACCCCCAAAACTGTAAGCTAAACAAACCTTTCCTTCCTTCACTTTGGGAGTCAGGTATTTTGTCCCAGGAAAGAGAAAAAAGTAACCAAGACATCCAGTATGCCTGGTTTTTTCCACTAATTTTATTGCTGTCTTTTTACAAGATATTGACATTATAAAATAAAAGTAAAACATAAAATGGGTGGGTAGATTTTTGTCCTCAATTATATATTTGTTGACTCCCCCGTACTCTTAAGACTGTATTTACAGAGCAAAAATATCTCAGAGGTTTATATTTTTCAGATCACTTGAGAACATTCTGAATTACATAATTATATACTCAAAGGTTTTTGAAAGGATGCTAAAAAACATATGATAATGTTGGTGAGAGGAAATTTCTATGATTTTGTGCAGAAATCATTACCATCAATGCTATGGGGTCTGCTTCAAGCCCTGTCCCTATCTCCTTTTGTTTTAATGGCTTCATTGCTGTTGATCACATTGAATACATTTGCTGATATAAATTCTTTTCTTAACTAAATTATGCTAATAACTATTTCAGAAGAGGTATAATCTATTTCTCAATAATGTTGGGAGAAATGCTAGAAAATGCAGCCTTGAAAATGATAAGATGCAAATTGGTTAATCTGGGAAGATTTTCAAAGTCTTATTGTGACAATTTCACTTTTTTTAATGTAATAAAAAAAAGGTCTGGGTATAGAACATGTATTTGGATTCAGAGGGACAGATTGAATTTAGAAGGATCTTACAAAATAGAGATTGCCTAGTAATTAGAAAATGAAAAAGAGAACTTTCACTGGGGTATGAACAATATATGGGGAAAAAGAAGTTCCAGTCTCTTTTACATTTCATAACAGAAAAGTAATATTTTTCTCCAAAATAGCTCGGCTAGTCAGATGACAAAAGCAAGGAAAACTTCATATTTTTTTCCTCGACCAGACTGTAACTTGTTCAATGAAGAAATGTCATTAGGTACCTGGATTAGAGTAAGTACTCGGTAACTGAAGGGACGAGAATGGTGGGGGAGGAATTGAGACACATATCATGTACAGGTTCAAATTCCCTAGAATGAATGTGATCCTTATGTATGCCTAAAATATACCAGACTTACAAATGACTGAAAGGTATGTGAGATTCTTTTACTTTTAAGAGAAGATAATCTAAAAATCAATAAATCCTTTGAGACTATGGAGATAACAAACCCACCCAATCCCATTTTTGAAACTCCTTGATGCTTGTGAATGAACGGGCTTATTCCTTGCCAGAACTGAAATCCAGCTGATAATCTTTCTTGACACCCTGGGAAATAAAAAGAACTAAGCATCACAAAGCACTATCTCACAGTTGATCCTTGAAGAACATATTTTCTTAGTATCTTTATGTCTCACAAAGGGAAAAAAATTGACTGAGTGCAGACATTATTCTGCACATAGGGTAGTCAGCTCTTGTGTTCATGGTCTCTCAGCATCCAGTACATTACTGCAGATTTTTGCCTTGTCCCTTCTGATAGACCTTGGACCTATGGCTCCATGATGCTATCAGCCCTCCAATTTCCAAGTGACCCATGGAATAAGAAACCATATTTTTTCCCTTTTACTGAAGAAGAAAAGTCTAATCATGAAAGTCCTGCTGTCTCCAGTCTCTGGAGAACATGGACTTCTGCCTTCACACATCGTGTCCAGACTAATCTGTTCGCCAGAGAGCCACACAACCACTATGACTATCCTCCAATAAAACACAATGTCAAAAGCTTCATAAAGATGCTGAGAAAAAAGAGACAAAGATCCAAGAGGCCTTGAGGAGATGGCAGAGTGGTCAGTCCATGGTTTTCATTCAGACAAGCATCATTCTGTGGTGAGAAAGAACAATGGCTCTAAACTGGAAAATAAGCCAAATACAGAAAACAATCACTCCCAGTACCATTATTGCCCAGCAATACTGGAAATCCCACTTGACGCAAACAAATCTAAATTATTTAATTCTGTAGAAGTATGTTAAAGAGTCCTACACAACAGATTAATGCAAAAATATGTTTCAAATGAAACTGTTGACAGGTACCATGATTGCCTTTGATTTTAGATTAAAAATCATAGCTTTGTCAGTATAGAGAGTTCCAAGTATGCAGGCTAACACACACAGATACA
>RJWT010035919.1:0-13367 GCA_004365215.1 Cuniculus paca | reverse complement strand
TTTTTAAAATAAATGTTAAGTTCCTGGTCCAGATGGTAATACAGCTAGGATTATCAGCTCCAAGTAGGCTTCTGGTTCTTTTTTTTTTTTTTGCAGCACCGGGGATCGAACTCACGACCCTGCACTTGCCAGGCAGTCGCTTAGGCCGCTGAGCTAGATCCCCAGCCCTGGTGTTTTTGAGACAGGGTCTCACTATGCCATTCAGGCTGGCCTTGAGCTCACTTTGTAGCCCAGGCTGGTCTCGAACTCACAATGATCCGCCTGTCTCAGCCTCCGGAGTGCTGGGATTACAGGCGTGAGCCACCACGCCCGGCTTACCAAGTAGGCTTCTGAATATTCACATCCAAGACACTCAGGAATATACCACCTCTGCTGCACATGGTTCAGAAGTGCCTCAGTTACTGCAGGTCACATAAACTTAAGCAACAGGGTCATTAAAGCACTGAGTTTATCACTAAACCAACTGTGCCCCTCCATAAGGATTTTAACAAGTCAATTATATTGCCAGAGACTGACACTGTTTCCAACAAAGCAGTTCATTAAAAAAATAAGTAAATAATAAATAAATGCCAAGCATGGTGCTGCATGCCTACAATCCCAGCTTCTCAGGAGGCTGAGGCAAGAGGATTACAAGTTCAAGGCCAGCCTAGGTGATTTAGTGAAAATCTCTCTCAAAAATAAAAGAATGAAGAAAGGGGAAGCAGGGAGAGGAGGGAGAGAGAAGGGCGAGGAGGAGAAGAAAAAGAAGAAAGTAAAGGGCTAGGGATGTAGACGGGTTCAATCCTCTGTACCAAAAAACAAACAGGAAGAAATCTGCTTCTGGTCCACGAGCATTGTTTTATTTTTAATGTGATAAATAACGTTTAATCAGGGCTGGGGATTTAGCTCAGTGGCATAAGTGCCCGCCTGGCAAGCACGAGGTTGAGAGTTTGATTCCCAGTACCAAAAGAAAAAAAAGTTTAATCATAAATATTCCAGAGTTCAAGGTAGATTCATTGAAGTTTAAATATGAAGAATATGGACCTAATGTTTATTATCCTTCTTGCTAGAGCAGACACATACAACAACCATCTACCACACCCAGCACCCACGGTAGTGATTTTGGCTAAACTTCTCAGAGAATGAAGTAGGAACTCCTGAAAACTCAAAAGGTGCTCCTATTGTCAGTGTTTTACCTAAGAAAGAAAAAATTATTTTAAAACATAAACACGTTTGTGTCTATGCCCAGAAAGAAAACACTTCAGAGAAAAAAAAAGGGTTGAAAACTATGATCTGAAGATTAGCCTTCTTTTGTCACTGTAGAGTATGTATGCTTTCAAAGCAAGACATGTCAATGGAGCAAGAAAGACTGATGAAATATGGATCATATAACACAACCAACTTGCTTATTTCCTGTTTATTATACAATGCCCTCCCATGCCAAAAACCAAAAACACACGAGACAGCTAGCGGTTAAAATCCTTCTTAAGTAAGTGGAAACTAGCCGGATGTGTAGGCAAACACTTACAATACCAGCACTCTGGGAGGCTGAGGCCGGAGGACTGCAAACTCAGGTACAGCTTGGGAAACTAAATGATTTAGCAAGACCCTGTCTCAAAATAAAAAAGGATTAGAAATGTAGCTCAGTGCAAAGGCCTTGAGTTCGATTCCCAGTAACACATAGATAGAAGATAGATAGGTATCTTCTAAGATGAAGAAACAAAAAAAGTAAAAAAAAAAAACATACTCCTTCAATTTTTTTTTTGGAGACAGAGTCTTGCTGTAAGTTCAGGTTGACATTGAGCTCACTATGTAACTCAGGTTGGCCTTGAACTCATGGCAATCCTCCTGCCTCAGCCTCCCAAGTGCTGGGATTACAAGCAAGTGCCACCATGCTTGGCTCCTTCACTTTTTAATACCACATTCTCCTATAGTATCAAATGAACAACTGAATATGTATACTATACAGTAAGTTAAATTTACTGGTAAATCATACTGGGACAACTCTGTCAATAAAACTGATCTATAAATATAATATCTATGTCAAGCATGGTATCAACAAAGTTTAACTTAAGCTCAAGTGTCTCACCAAAGTGGGGAACGACCTAAACTGCCCTTTCCTAGAAAAAAGAGGCCCCAACAAGAGGTAGCCCAGCTGTCTAGAGTTACCTCACCCATGTAAGTGATCCTCACTAGCTCGCACAGCCCGACTATCAGAAGCCATAGGACATACAGTGGCCATGTGACTGAGGGGCTGGTGATAAGCTTGAGGCCCAGGAATCAGCAGAGTGAACAACAGCCAGAATGAGCTCAGCACAGCTTTCTGCAGCCCCCATATACACACCAATTGCTACAAAAAGTAATTTCATTAGCAACTTTGAAACTGTTTTAAACTTCTGCCAGAGTAATTCATTATTCCTCAAAATTAATTCACATTATCTACAGTTGCTAAATACTTCAAGATGTTATATACTTGTATCAATACTTGCTTTAAATACTATACGAAAACTAAATTCTCAAAGTTAGTTCTGGGAAAAAAAACTTCAAGACAAAAGGGAGATGAGGGCAGCTATATACAAAGACAAACAGACCAAATCTCCAAGGCCTTTCATAAAGAGGGGGAAAAGGTCCCCAAGGACAGTATTAGGAATGAGACCTTTTCCCCAACTGTCATAGAACCCAGAAACTCAGATGATGAATAATTTAAATCATTCATTTTATTTGCTTCTTGAAACTTCTTTATCTACAGTGTAAGAGAGGGAAAAAAACAAGTTGCTGACTATAATTACCCTATAAAACGTCACAAATTATAAAGCTATTCTACTTCTTTTTAACTGTCCCCAGACTTTCATCTTAAAATAGTCCACCTTGCTGGTACACCCCTGTAATACTAGCATGCAGGAGGCTGAGGCAGGAGGATCATCACAAGTTTGAGGCCAGTCTAAGCTACATAGTAAGTTCAGGGCCAGCTTGATCTACACAGTGAGACTTTCAAAGAAAAAAGAAAAAAAAAGGTCCAGTAAGATTAATAGTAATACTAAGTGAAAACACAACCAGTACAAAGCTGACAAATGTAAAATGTTTTTTCTGTTTTTTGTTTTTGGAAATTGAACTCAGGGCCTCACACTTGCCAGGGAGGCGCTGTGCCACTGAGTTATATCCCCAGCCTCAAAAGTAAAATGTTTAAATGTTTAGCATTTTAGTGTTACGTCAGGTACAATTTGCGGAATGCTTTTTTTTTTTCCTTTCTTTCTTTCTGGCACTAGGGATTGAACTGAGGGCCTCTGCACTGAGCTACATCCCTACTATTCTTTTAGTTCAAGGGCCTCACTAAGTTACTAGGTTGCCCAGTTTGGGTTCAATAGAGATCTTCCTGCCTCAGCTTACCATTGGGATTACAGCACTGGTTCCAATTACATTCTCAAAGTGCATAACCATCCAGAAAGTCTCACTTACTTGTGCTTCCTACCCAGAGAAGGCAAAGTGTGGCTGCTCTGAAGCACAGTAACGAGGAACACACAGAGAAACTAGCTTAACAGAAAACGTATCTTAATCCAAGTACTTGTGAGTGAAAAAGAAGAAAACGTAAGGAAGATAATTACAGGTTCTAGGAAAACATGAAAACAAATGCACCCCTTATTAATGAGTCAAGGAAGAAAGCTACAGATACACATTCTCCAAGCACAATGGAGGAGGCCGAACGGCTTCAGACCTCGGGCTACACAGCCCCATGTTTGGCTCACTTCGGTCAGGCCAAGCCGACTTTCTCAAATTCTCTTCTGGGTAACAAACCTCTTCAGAGGCTGTCACTTCAAACCTTAAACAGGCGGACTGTAACTGTTCTTAACCTGTGTCTCCTAGAATGTACTCTCACTTTATCTGCTGTGACTTGTTAGCTAAGAAGACACTTGAAAGGGCCAGGAACATAGCTCAGTGGCAAAGCACTTGCCTGGCAAGCATGAGATTGTGAGTTCAATTCCTTGTACCAAAAAAAAAAGAAAGAAAGAAAAAAAGAAGACACTGTCAGCCAGGCGTGGCGGTGCACACCTGCAATCCCAGCACTCGGGAGGCAGAAGCAGGAGAAGCGCCCTGAATTTAAGGCCTGCCTGAACTGTATAGAGACACAGTTTAAAAAAAAAAAAAGACACTGTAACTTGTCCTTATGGTTAACTGCATTGTAACTCACAGATACTCTGAGAGTTTTCCTTGAATTAATCTCAATACCCCTTTCTGATCCAACAAACGTATCCCCTTGAGATTCATTGCCTCCTGACACAGAATTACAGGCAAGGTGGCATCCTTGCAAGAAATTCCACTTAGTGGACCTTCTTTATTTCCAATGGGTGTGCAGCAATCCGAGCAAGTCTGCAACTATCTGTACAGACTGCCGCTGCCTTAAATCAAAGCTACATAAGAGACAACAAGAGAAAAGAAACTATTAGTAATCTAGCTCATGTTAAAAAACCAAACGTCAGCCAGGTCTGGGGGCACACGCCTATAATCCTAGCACTCGGGAGGGAGGTTGAGACAGAAGGATCATTGAGTTCGAGACCAGCCTGGGCTACAAAGTGAGCTCGAGGCTAGCCTCAACGGCACAGTGAGACCCTGTCTCAAAAAGACAAGCGCCAGGGAGTTGGCTCAGTGGCCTAAGCGCCTGCCTGGCAAGTGCGAGGTCACGAGTTTGATCCCTGGTGCCGCAAAAAAGAAGCAAACGTCCATGGATACAAATACATGATTGGGATGGCAGTACCTTGAGAGAAGAAAAATATACTGCACAAAGGTAATGTGTTGGCAGAGTCATTTGATTAATAAAAATAACACCAACAGCTGAATTTCTTTTCCACATAAGCTTATGGTGTGTGTCTGTGGGACTCACAGAGTCTACAGCCAGACTCCTTGAGTTCAAGAACCAGTTCACCTACTACTAATCCTGAGACATTGGTCAAGTTGCTTTACTTCTCTGTTTCCTCTTTTGCAAAAATGGGAGTAATCACAGAACTTAGATAACAGGGTTGGGATGGGCCTTAAAGAAACTAATTTGCAAAGCCCTTAGGGATACATGTGGGTCTATTTATAAAAGGCTACAGAGTTGTCTAACAGCCAAGCAGAGTTAAAAGCAGTAAAATTCTTTGTGCTAGTGGCTAAAATTTAAAATGGGCTGGTGAAGACACATGGAAAATAAAATAGCACATCACTGAAATGGGTCTGAGCGTTTGAAAGTGTTATCAAATATTAAATTAAATATAGATTCTAGTGTTGCACTCTAAATATATTTAGTCTTTCCAACATTAGCATCAAAACATGCTTCGATGTTTTTTTACATTCCTGGGTAGTAAGTCAAGGTTCCGGACAAAGTCTAGCCTCAGTGTGACCTTGGGAAACACACTCTCTCCCTGGATTATTTTCAAAACTAATAGGGCCTGGGATATAGCTCAATGGTAGAGAACTTGCCCAGCATCCATACATGCTGGATTCTACCCCTAAGTTCTACCCCTAGCATTGAACGAAAAAAAAGATTAAAAAAAAATTAAGAAACTGAGTAAATATGAGACCTCCAAGGCCCAACTCTGATAGTCCCAGAAAGGTGGCAACTTGATTCTCTAAATAAATAAATAAATGTATGTAATAGCTGTCTCAATAGAAGTTTAAACCAAAAGGTTGCTGGGTGGGACACAAAGCAAACCTTTCCTTTTACTCATTTCAGGACAAAAAAAAATAAAAAGTGAACATCAAATCATTAGATTTCAGGCTGGGCATGGTGGTGCACGCCTGTAATCCTAGCACTTGGGATTGCTGCAAGTTCGAGGCCAGTCTGGGCTACAAAGTAAGTTCAATGCCAGCCTGAAATGCATAGTGAGACCCTGTCTCAAGACCAAAAAAAAAGTCATTAGATTTCACCTCACAATTCTACCTGTACAAAGAAGTAGGGACAGGATGATGGCAACTGGCTAAAACAGCACCTGCACTCGAGGGCTACAGGGAGGGGGTGGGGGCACCTCAGGTCTCAGGCAGGTGACGTGGTGACTCCATGCATGCAGGTGCAGCATATCACATCCTCCCAGGTTTCAGAGACGGACTCTCATTTGAGCAGTGCTATTAAAAGCTGGGCTGTACAAGACAGATCAGACATAAAATGCAAGATTCCATTCATACACAATATCTAGAACAGGCATAGACACAGAAAGTAACTTAGGGACAGGAAAAATGAGAATGACTGCTGACTTCCTTTTGCAGTGATGAAAATATTTTGGAATTACAGACAGTGGAGAGAGCTACATGACTTTATGTATATCCTGGCCACAGAACTGTATGCTCTAAAAGGGTGGTACTGAGTAACATCTCAGTGATAGGGGAAAGAGGTTTATCTTTATAAAGAGGTTTCTAACATTATCTAGTTGTTTGCCTTATCAGTCAAAGAGGAAAATATGGATATTAAGGTAATTCTGTCAACAGTTCTTGCTAAGAAGAAGGCTGGAATTACATTTTAAATTGTCTATTCTGGGTAGAAGTCTGGAAATATAAGAGGTTGTCAATTAAAGGCCCTGTTGTCTTGTCTTGTCTTGTCTTTTCTTTTTCTTTTTCTTTTTTTGGTACTGGAAATTAAACTCAGGACCTTGTGCTTGCCAGGCAGGCGTTGTGGCACTGAGCTATATGCCCAGCCCTAAAGGCCCTATTTTCAAGGAGCGCAAAAAGAAATTATGTACATAGACAATAACAACCAGTAGGAGCTGGGCATGGTAGCACACACCTGTAACCCCAGCACTCTGGAAGATGAAGCAGGACGACTGTGGTCCCCAACAGAGGATCGGAAGTTCAAGCCCAACCTGGGCAATTTAGGAACAGCAAGACTCTTACTTCAAAATAAAAAACAGAAAGGACTGGGATGTAGCACATGATGAAGGCCCTGACTTCAATCCCCAGTACCAAACTAAAAAATAAGCAGTAGGAAGGGAATACAAGACACTGGTTTCCTAAGGGGCCACCATCTCCCTTTTAGCTGTCCACAGGCTCCAGTGTCCAGTGAGGCCTGACCTGGAGCCAAGCACACCTAGTTTCACCCATGGACATCCTGGGGCTAAGTGATAAGAAAACACAGAAACCAAACATGTTCTTCAAAGCTTCGTTTCCATGCCCTGCAGGCCCCAGGCCCACTACCAAGCTTTACACAGTCTGTGCGACCCTCCCTGACAGCCCAAGAGAGAAAGCAGCAAGAACAAAAGATGGAAAGTGAGAAAAGAAGGAAATTTCTGGCAAGAGTCTGGCATTTGGTACACCCATTTATATTTTACCTTAAAATGCAGGTCTAGTCATGTTACTTTCTATTTTAAAACCAACCTGAGGCCATCAAAAAACAAAAACAAAAAAAAAAGAGGAAGTGCCTTCCAACTCTCTGGAGTGAAATGTACACTTCCTTTCCGCCCCTCGCCCCACTGACTGACCCAAGGTCTCCGCTGCCCCAGTGCCAGCTCTCACCTCCACCGCCCCGTTCAGCTCAAACATCCAGAGGGTCTTGCCAGAGCCAGTGCCACACAACTGCAACCCAGCACTCTGGGAAGCTGAGGATCACAAGTTCGAGCCCAGCCTGGGCAACTTAGTGACTTAGTAAGACCCTGTCTCACAATCAAAAATCAATAAAAGGGGCTGGCAGGGGCCAGAGGTACAGCTCAGTGACATGGCGCCTGCCTGGCAAGCGTGAGGTCCTGAGTTCGATTCCCGACACCGAAAAAAGGGGGTGGGCTGGGGGAAGGAGCTCAGTGCAAAGGCTCTGGGTTCAATTCCCAGTGTCTGTCTGTCTGCTTCTTTGTCTCTGTCTGTGTTTCTGTCTCTCTCTCAGAATTACCAAAGACAGTCGTTCCTGTTACTCTCTACCACACAGTTGCCTTGTTTTCTTCTGGCTGCTTCCCACACTGTCACTGCTTTACCTACTTCCTGCTTTCCAGGCCGACTGTCCCTGCTTCTCTTCCTGACTCCCAGCCTTATTTAAAGGGTTACCAGAGCACCTGGCACAGTCCTGGGAACTTGATATTTGCTAAACAGATGAATCTGTATTTTCAAAAATAACTGGCTACCAACTCCCTACAATGAATATAATCAGTCTGTATTGCAAATGAGTATTAATACAAACTTTAAATGTTTTTTAAAAATAAAGTAACTCCCACAGGCGACCATAAAGAGAATGACAAGAGGCATGGAGAGTAAGTAGGGTTAACTGCCATGGTCTGAATGTTCTTCCCGTCCCTGGCTCAGGTTGGAACCTCACAGCCAATGGGATGGTGTGAACCGGTGGAGGCAATTAGGTCATGAGGGCTCTGCCATGCTGAGTAACACGAGCACCCTTAGAAGGGGATTGAAACCAGGTGTAGGGGGCACATGCCTGCAAACCCAGCACTCCAGTAGGTGAAGGTAGGAAGGTGGCAAGTTCAAGCCCAGCTTGGGCAACTCAGCAAGCCTGTCTTAAAATTCAAAAAAATTAAAAAGGGCGTGGTATAGCTCAGTGTGGAGGCCCTGGATTCAATCCATAGTGCTTCAAGCAAAAAAATAAAATAGGCTTGAGGAAGCCTGTTTGCCCCTTCTGCCATGAGAGGACATAGCAGGGTGGCATCTTCAAATCAGGAACAAGGGCTCACCAGTCACCAAATTGACAGGGGTGCATCGATCTTGGACTTCTCGGCCTCCAGAAGTGTGAGCAAAAATGTGTTGTTTATTAACCACTTGTCTGAGATACTTTATCATAATAACTGGACTAAGACAGTGACTACAGCCCACACTTTAAGCAGCAATCATCTGAGTGCTAACAAAAACCACCATTTTCAGAGATTTTCTTTCTTTTGGACAATTATACAATCACACTGATTAACCAATGACTACACTTAATTAGACTAAGGTAATGCTGATGGCCTCCATGTTGACTAACTGGGAGTCTGTGTGCCATGCACAGGTTCATTTTTCCTGGACCCTCCTACACAAAGCAGAGGCCCCAAGTATGCCTCCAGACTATTCCTGGGGTCTGCAGGCCATTTTCATCTCCTCTCACAGGGCCGAGGGATATAGTTCAGTAGCACAGCACCTGCCTCGCAAGCATGAGGTCCTGATTTCGATTCCCAATTCCAAAAATAAAACAAAGCAAAACAAAACAAAACATTACATTACATTATCTCCTCTTACACAGTCTTCAAATGCACAAAGTACAAGTTATTACTGCTACTCTACATCAAGGGCCCTCAATAGTGACCACACCTTAGAAACCTTTAAAAATGATGAAAAATCCAGGTGTGGTGATACATGCCAATAATCCCAGCGGTCAGGAGGCTGAGGCAGAAGGACTGCCAAAAGTCTCAGTCCAGCCCAGGCTACATAAAGGGTTCAAGGCCAGCCTGAACTACAAAATGAGACCCTGTCTCAAAAGAAAAAAAAAAAAAAAAAAAAAAGCCAGGGAAATAGCTCAGTGGCACAAGCACCTGCCTGACTTTGCAAGGTTCTGAGGTCAATTCCTGGTACCAAAAAAAGAAAAAAGAAAAAAAAAGGGGAGGAAACTTTTAAAAAAACCCAAACCTACACCTATTATATCAAAATGAATGGGCAGTTGAGAAAAGTCCAAGTATGTAGAGACCAGGCTGGGTGTGGTGGCACACGCACACACCTATAATCCTCACACTTAGGAGGTTGAGGCAGGAAGATTAGTGTGAATTTGAGTTTGAGGCCAGCTTGACTGGCCTAGCAAAACCCTGTCTCAAAAAGATTTAAAAAAAAAAAAAAGAGAGAGAGATGTAGAGACCAACCTTCACTTAACTCCCTTATGGTCACAGAATTCAATATTAAAGAGTTGGATCTACCAAAAGGAAACACCCTATAAATAAATACTACTCTAGAGATGCTCATTATGTATAATTTTCTGAATTACTGCTTAAAGTAATAAATGCTCTTTATTGGAATTTTAAGTTTTCCAGTTCCTATTAAAGTGTATTACAAATATCACTGTGTTTCAGAGCATTTCAAATGAGAAGTGTAGAGACTTGGTGAACACAACTCGAACATAAGTAATCCACCTCCTTGCCTGTGCAGAAATATGACCATCTCCACTGTTACACAAACCTTCCAGCAAGAGACAAAAACACTCAGCTTCCCGTAAGTAAAAACAGCCAATAACATCCAGTTGACTTTTCACAAAATGAATAAATGAATGAGTGACTACAGGCAAATGATAAAGCTAAAATGGGTTGGCTTGAAAACACTTTAAAATATGACTAAAGGAGGAAGAAAAGGGACATAAAAAAGAATTAAGATGTGTCATGTATATGCACCCAATACCCACAATGAAAGTAGTTCTTAGGTACTACAAACATGTACTAATAAATACATTTTCAAAAATATGGCTAAAATTGGCCCCTGCTAGAATTAATCTACTTTTGATCATGGAAAAACATCTTATAGCTCTGTCTCTATCTCCGGTATGCTGTCATGCATACACAAATCCACAAGTCCCATCTAGAAAGAGATTTTAACTTTCTTACAAGCCCACAAGATAATCTAATCACACCAGCAGAGGTTATGCTTCTCATGTGATTATGTACCAAATGGCTCTGATGGAGAAAAAGTTTATGATGTTATTTTTAAAAATTTGTGTCCTTAAACCAGAAAAAAAAAATTGTGTCCTTTGCTGGTTTAATATCAATTCACAAAGCACTCATGAAACTGCCATTCAAGATGTGTTCTAGATGAGATCAATAAAATAGAAATCACACAACTGAAAAATGCTTCAGAATCGTCCTTTTTAAAAAAAGTGTCAGTAGAAAGGTAAGTTGGAAAGCAATGGAGTGCACGATGGGTTATTTTATTTTGTTACTGCAGAAGCTGTGTTTACTTTGAAAGCATTCTACAGTTTTCAAAGCTTTGACATTAGGGTTGTGTGTAAAATTCAACACCCCATCTACGAGTAGATTAAATTTTTATGGAAGGATACTATTCTTGTGCCTTTCGCCTGGCTGACTTCAGGATCTCTGCTATACAGGTAAAACACAGATGGTGTGTGAGCAGGTAATGCTGGGGAGGGTAAGTGTTCTTCTCAACTTGAAGAATGAGGAAGGATTTCGTTTCACAAGCAAGTTCCTAAACTTTCTGCAGTATGACTAAGTGTCTGGGCAAGGTCAATAAAGTAACAGCTACTTAAGCAATTGCAATTGTTCAAATCATAACATCTTCCAAACTGTTTCCTTCCTTTAGGTCATATATTAAATTCTAGTCTGACCAATGATAGATACAAGGTATAACGATACACTGTCTTAGCTTCCCCAAAAAATTATCCTATTTTTATTCCTAAAGTTGAAGAAACACGGAGAAATGAAGTGAATGATACCCAACAGCTTCCTTGGAGAATAAAACAAAACTCATTTGTGGAGAGAAATAATTACTATCTGAACAAATGGAAATAAACTGTAGAATATTTCCTAAATAAACACACTATAAGATAAAATCCTCATCCTATTTTTTTTTTTTTTTTTTTTTTTACGGCACTGGGGATTGAACTCACGACCTTGTGCTTGCCGGGCAGGCGCTTAGACAGCTGAGCTAGCTCCCCAGCCCTGTTTTTGAGACAGGGTCTCACTATGCCCTTCAGGCTGGCCTTGAGCTCACTTTGTAGCCCAGGCTGGTCTCGAACTCACAACGATCCGCCTGTCTCAGCCTCCCGAGTGCTGGGATTAAAGGCGTGAGCCACCACGCCTGGCTCTCATCCTAATCTTTTAAGATTTGTTTTTAATTTAACTATATAACCAAGAGGATATATTTCTGATACATTTTATAAGGTCTATCAGAGTCAGCGGTACCAAAATTTGCCAGCAGAAACTAGCCTTTTTTATTTCATTTTATTTTCTTTTTGGTACCGAGGATGGAACTCAGGACCTCGCACTTGCCAGGCTGGCGCTGTGCCACTGAGCTATATCCCCAGCCCTAAACTGGCCTTTTTAAAAATAAAAGTCAAAATTCTCCCTCTTGCTGGCATGACAGTTGGTGCCTGTAATCTCAGCACTGTTGGAGGATCACAAGTTTGAGGCCAGGGTAGGCAACTCATCCACTTAGCAAGACCTTGTCTCAAAATTTTTAAAAACTGTAAAACGCTGAAGATGTGGAACAGTGTGAAAGCCCTTGGTTCAATCCCTGGTACAAGGGGAGGAGTTCTCTGAATTTCGGATATCCTGGATGACGGGGATTTTACTGTCTGCATGTATCAACACATAATCGCTGGGACCTTTTGAGATGTCTCCACCGATAGATGGCGGTGACCGAGCTGGAAGACTCCCACTCGAGCATCCAAAAGAAGGTGCACGGCGGGCAGTAAAACCCGATGGAGAATCCCCTTCGGCTGCTCCTCAGGCCCGGAGTCAAGGGTGCGACCTTAAGCGGCCGGCGCCGCCCTCGGGTGAGGGGCGACGCGCAGCCCTGGGGCGGCGCGGGTGGCGGAGGGGAAGGGCGGTCCGCGGGAGCCACTTACGAGATGTAGGCCGGGTAGCCGAACCCTATCAGGTTGCAGAGGAGGGAGGCTCCATAGCCGAACACCAGGTACAAAGCCACCAGCCCGATGACACCTGGGAACACGAGAGCACAAGTGGGTCGGGGGCCCGAGGGGGCTCGGCCTGTCGGGGCGCTTTCCTCCCCCCTCCGTGAAAGAAAAAAACCACGCGGAGGCTGGGCCTGAGCCGCCGCGAGGCGCTGCCGCGGTCCTGGGGAGACCGCAGCCTCCGCCCTGTGCCTTCCCCTCGGGCGGGTCCGGGGCGCCCGGGACCGCGGCACAGCCCGCAGCCCCCTCCCGGAAGCGCTGGGGAAGGGACGGGCACGGACGGACGGACGGACGAACAGAAAGACACGTCAGCGCCGTCCGCCGCGCCCCACGTCCCGGGCCCGGGGCCCCGCGCCCCGTCCCCGCCCGGCCTCGTGCGCCCCGCCCCGGCCGCGCCCGCGCGAGCTCTCTCCCCGCGTCCTCCCTGCAGCGGGCGCCGCGGCGGCCCCGGGCCCGGCCACGCACCGAGCGCGATGAAGCTCCGGTTCACGCCGGTCTTGGCCTCGAGCTTGGCCAGGAGGTCAGTCATGCAGTTCTTCTCGTGCAGGAACCGGTCGAACCTCTCCCTCATGGCTGCAGACATGGCGAGGACACCTCGCCGAGCGCTGCCTGGCCGCGGAAGGTGGGGACTGGCGAGAGGACCGCTGCGCTACTCCGCTGGGGTTGTGCCGGGCCCCGCCCTCCCCGCCGGGCCCCGCCCTCCTCCCCGCCGGGCCCCGCCCCTTCTCGCCGAGGCTCGGTCTTCCCGCCCACCGCACTCTCCGCTGCCCCGCCTGCGCCTCCCCCGGCGGCTGCGAGGTGGCCTGGCTCTTTAATAACCCTAAGCCTTTCGGAC
>RJWT010035918.1:0-13362 GCA_004365215.1 Cuniculus paca | reverse complement strand
TGCTGTGGCTTCATTTTCACTCCATAGTCTGCCAAAAAGCCTTCCTTGAAGTTTTCTATCATGCAGTCTAACACAGTGGGCTTACTCTGACGTGTGCCCATTCTAACTCCCTAATGTGTGTGCTATGTACTCCCTAAATGGAGTCACAAACAAAGGATGGGAGCCATTCCCAGAGGAGCGACCACTCAGACACCCTCCTGGCCACACCCCTCTCAGGGACTTAGGTGTGACTTAGCTATGCAGAGTGTGAATTATGTGATATGTCATCATCACCATGGTACTGCAGGTGAGGGCCCAATCAGGCATCGCGATCAATGCTTCTGAGTCTTGGTGAATGGGCGGGCCAATCTATGGCTTACACTGTTTACTCTCAGCCCATACACGCACACACAGGCACACAGAGGTTAATACATTCCCACCCCCAATCCCGGGCGCAGGTATAACTGTAACAGCAGCTGCGGCTGACTACTCTGACTAAAACAAGAACTGGATCCAGAACAGATGGCAGATGTAGATGTTGAGAGGTGTTCACTTCCTCCTTTGCCCATGATGGGAGGGCTAACAAGCAAGTAAACAAGCAGGTAACAAGCAGGTAAACAGGCTAACTGCAGGACACAACACGAAGCAGGCCTACCTTATCCAAGGGCCCAGTCCAGTCGCATTCTGATTCCTTCCTGGGTGGGATGAGGTCTCTGCTGTTGCGCAGGGGCTCCCTCACTTGACTGCCAAGGAAAATTTGGAGGGCACGCTGTCTCACCCATGGATTGGGGGGTGGGTCCTGGAGTATCCAGCAGGCCTACACCAGTGGCCCAACCAGTCAGCAAGGTGTTTTCCTGACTGACACACCAGATGTTGCAGTAAAAAACCAGTATCAAACTGAATGGAAGACTCAGTGCACCGGGAAATCTAGAAGGCAACGGTGTCTAAATCCCTAGCAAAGAGCCAGCTTTGAGCCCGGTTTAAATATAGTTTACAAGTAGGAAGTACAAGACATTACATGATTAGTTACATGGATCAAATGAAGTCATGTATTGTCAGGCAAACTAACTACAAATACATTTGCTTAAAAGGAATTGTTTATCATAATATAGGAATATGCTGGGGATGAGAGGAGGGGGTTCAAACAGTGCAAGCAAAATTAAAAAGTATTTTTGACTGGGTTACTTCACTCCAATCAAAGTCCTTGAAGCCAGTTAAAGCAACATATTCTTTTAACTAAGGGGAACATAAGCTCAGAATAGTCAATTGACTCAGTGTATTATCAGAAGAAGAGTAGCTGGACCCACACAGTCAAGGCTGAGTTTAGCAGAGTGTTTATGTGACAGGTAGCAAAAGCATAGGCAGAGGTTACTATTTGATTTTAACTTGCTCTAATATGTGTAAAAGTTTATTGTATAACTGTGTCTTTACTAATTTTATAATTGATCCCTTACACTAACAATTTCATCATTGCTGAAAAATTCAAAACCCAAATCTCCAAAATCTAAGGCAAACTCTTAGCTGTGAGCCCCTGTGAAAATGAAAAGTTAAACACTTCCAACATTCAATGGCACAAGATAGGCATTTCCATTCCAAAAGTTACAAATAGTGAGATACAAAGGAATGGGACCAAAGCAAGTCCAACATCCAGCAGGGCAAACATTAAGTCATGTAGTTCCATGTGCAGCATCCAATGCAACCTGTGGCAAGATGTGAACTCCAAAGCATTTGGGTGACCCCACCACTATGGTACTTCCAGTGATAGTAGCTCCTGTGGCTTCTCTCCTGGGCTAGTTTTGCTCTCTTCTTGCAAGTTTCCTCAGATGATCCACATTTCTGATTTTCTAAGCTTCTGGGATCTCCACTGCATCTTTGGCTTCTCTTTCACAGATTCACACATTGCCATCTCAGGAACACACTGCCTGGCCTCCCAAGTATTCTGAAATTGGGGTGGAAGCCATCTTAACCCCATAACTTGTGCATTCTGCATGCAGCTAAAACCAGTGCTATGTGGATAATGCTGAGATCTGTTGGAAGCCATTGAACCTGGCAATGGAACACATGTGCAGGGCTGCAGCATGGCTGGGGCATGGCTGACCCAAGGAGATGCCTCAAAGGGCAAGATAAGACCACAGCTGGGGACACCTGGTTCCAACCCCAATTAACTAAATAAAGACTGCAGGTATAGGCATTTTACTACATGAATGAAATGCCACCAGGAGATTTTCTCCTAAGACACTGCTCCTAAATTAGCATAATTCGTTACTTGGAAAAGTCCTTGAACCATTCCCAAGGTCCTGCTAAGATCCCACCCTTTCCTCAGTATCCCATCTCCTTTTTTTGAAGGCCTAATACAGGCCACCCAGAGACGTTCTTTGTTTCAACCACCAGAGTCTCAAACTCTGTTAGAGGGTTATGACCCTCCTGGAGCCCTAAAATCATACCACTTGTCTCATTTATTTAAGCCTTTGCTGTACACTTGTTTGGGAGATTGGAGATCAGGTCCCCAGTAGGGATCTATTGCCAGCTGGAGCAGTAGCCAGGCTTTCTTCTCTCTTGGCTGTAGGGTTTGAGTGCCTGGATCTCTCAGCATTCTGAGTCTAAGACTGAGGAACAAATTCACTAGGTCACTGTCATTCTAGAACATGGTGTCTATGACTGTCTCCTCAAAGCAAAGTCTTTCACTTTTGCAATTTTGAGGCTGCAAAGAATGGAGACTTGCTGCTTCTTTTGATGTTCTCAAGTCATCTTTTCATCATCTTTTCCTGCTCCTTTTCAGCAATCAAAATCTCCTCTGCTTGGGGTGGTTCAACATACATAAATCAATAAATGCAATACATCACTAAATCAATAAGTACACTACATCAACAGAGCTAAGGACAAAAATCATATGATCATATAAATAGATGCAGAAAAAACTTTTGACAAAGTTCAGCACCCATTAATGATAAAAACTCTACTGGAAATTGGAATAGATGGTCTTTATCTCTATGTGATAAAATCCATCTATGAAAAACCAACAGTCAGCATCATATTAAATTGTCAAAAACTGAAAGCTTTCGATGTAAAATCAGGAACAAGACAAGAATGTCCACTGTCTCCACTCTTTTCAAGATAGTCCTGGAAATTTTTGCCAGAGCAATCAGACAAGAGAAAGAAATAAAAAGAATAGTGATAGGAAAAGAAGAAGTCAAATTATTATTATTTGCAGATGACATGATACTCTACACAGAAGACCTATAAAACTGCTACATTAATAAGGACATTCAGTAGCATAGCAGAATACAGAAGTAACTCTCAAAAATCATATACTTTCTGTACACAAATAACAAACTCATTGAGAGAGAAATTAGGAAAACAACATCTTTCACAATAGCATATGAAAAAAAAACCCTAGAAATCAATCTAACAAAGGATGAAGAAATTCTCCATGTTGAAAATTACAGTACTCTAAAAAAGAAGACTGAAGATGACCTCAGAAAATGGAAAGATATCCCTTTCTCTTGGATAGGAAAAACCAATATAGTGAAAATGGCCATACTTTCAAAACTGTTGTACAGGTTCCATGTAATTCCAGTTAAAAATTTCAGTAGCATATCTCACAGAATTAGAGAAAACAATCCTAAAATTCTTCTGTAATGAGAACAGACCTAGAATAGCAAAGGCAGATCTGGGCAACAAAGGCAAGGCAGGGGGCATCACAAACCCTGACTTGAAATTATGTATAATGCTACTGGGATAAAAACAGCATAATATTGGGAAAAACAAACACAACAACAACAACTATAACAACAAAAAAGCAGACCCAAAGATCAATAGAACGGATTACAAGACGCAGAAACAACTCCAGGCAAATTAAGCCACTTATCTTTGACTAAGGTGCTGAACTTTCCCTGGAAGAAAGCTAGCCTCTTTAATAAATGATGCTAGAAAAAACTGGCTCTGCATATGCTGAAGATTAAAATTGGAACCATATCTTTTGCCGTGCACTGAACTAAATACAAATGGATCAAAGATCTAAATATTAAAACAGAAACATCAAATCTGCTGAGAGATAGACTAGGCAAAACTCTTGAAGACATTGGTGTAGGCAAAGACTTTATGAATAAAACCCCAATCACACAGAAACTATCATTAAGAATCAACAACTGGGATCTTATTTTATTAAAAACCTTTTGATCAGCAAGAGAAACCACCAACAGAGTGAAGAGACATCCCACAATGACGGGAAAACATTTCCCAGTTGTTCCTCAGGCAAAGAATTACTATCAAGAACATAAAAAGAACTAAACAAAAAAATCTGACTTCCCAAATATAAAGATTCAATCCAAAAATGGGCATCTGAGATGAATACACACATTTCAGATGAAGAAAAACAAACGGCAAATAAGTACATGAAAAAAGTGTTCAACATCACTGGTCATTTGAGAGATGCAAATTAAAGCAACACTGAGATTTCATTTCACCCCAGAAAGAATGACTATCACCAAAAAATCAACCAACAACAAAAGCTGGAGGGAACATGGGGAGAAAATAACACTTCTCCACTGTTGATAAGAGTGTAGACTGGTACAATAACAGTGGAAATCAGTGTGGAGTTTCCTCAAAAAACAAGGATTAGAGGCATCATTTTACCCAGCTATTCCCCTGCTGGGTATCTTCCCAGAAGAATTAAAAATATCACGATGATACATGTGTATCTATGTTTATAGCAGCATGATTTGTGATCGATAGATCTTGGAAACAACCCAAATCCCATCAACAGAAGAAAGGATAAAAAAAGTTGTGATCTTTTATACAATGGAGTGCTACTCAGCTACAAAGAAGTTTAAACTGGAGACTTTTATAGGTAAATGGATGTAAGTTGAGACCATACTCATAAATGAAGTAAACTCGATGCACATGTGTAAACATTGTATTGTCTCCCTAGTGTGAGAAGTTGAAAGAGTAAATGAGATCCAAAACATATAATAGATATTTGTCTTGGTTACTTTTCTCTTGTTGCTGAGACAAAATACCTGACACCCCATGTTAGGGAAGGGAAGGTTTATTTCTTACAGTTTCGGGGGTTTCAGTCCATACCCCGCTGGCTCCAAGGCAGGGTGGTGTGGCTGAGGGGGTAGTTGTTCGTGGTGGCCCACAAGTGGCAAGAGCAAACAGGGCAAAAGAGTGAGAGAGGAAACATGCCTTCTTCCCTCCCTTATATAGTTCGCAGGCTTCACCCTTAGATGGGTGAAGCACTCACACCATTAACCCCCAATCACAAATGATAGATTCAGAGTCCTCCATGACTACATGAGGCTTGGGGGTGGCACCTAGACACAAACTATAACAATATTGTAAAATGGAAAGAAGCTTCAAAATGAAAGAGAAACTTGGGTGGGGGAATGGAAGAAAAAAGGAAGGAAAAAGCAAAAAAATAAAGTTAAAAGTGTCCTTTACTGTGTTACTTCATTCCAACCAAAGTCCTTGAAGCAGGTTGAAGCAATATATTCTTTTAATTAAGGGAAACACAAGCTGAGAATAGTCAAATCGGCCTAGCACATTATCAGAAGAGAAGCTGCTGGACCCAGTCAAGGCTGACTGAATTTAGTAGGGTACTTATATGAAAGGCCGAGGCTACTATTTGATTTTTAAATTGTTATAACATGTCTACAATTTTTCTGTCCTATAACTGCACCTTTACTATTTATATAATTGTCCTTACATATGTAATTGTACCCTCACAATAGTTACTAGCTTTAACTGGCTTCCCAGTTTCTTGATAAATCTGTTAATTCTACCATGTGTGAATGAATAATGACAGCTGTCACTTAATAAAAGCTAAGTAAGTATGATGATAAATGAGCTTAACGTGTAACCTCATTAAATCCTCGTTAAAAACTCTATGGAATATTATCATTACTATAGCCCTTCAGTAGATTTTAAAAAGTTAAGATTTAAAGAAAGATAATATTTGCCTAAAGTCACATAGGAGAACCAGTGTTTAAACCTCTCTCTCTCATACTCCAAATTCTGAGTCCTTAAGTACTAAACTTTATTTTTTTCTTGCCCTCTTCCATGCACCACTCTGCCTTGGGCCCAGAAGATTATGGACTGAAGCTTCCACAAATTGTGAGTTAAATTATCCTTTCCTTCTTTAACTTTGGGCATGGAGTATTTTTTCTCAACAATGAGAGAGAACTAATTAAGACACTACCCTCTGTTGTGAACATTAGGCTTACTGATTACAGAAAAAATTCATTACATATTCTTGTGTGTTTCTCAAATTTGGAAAGAAGCAATGAAATGGACATCACATGCTTGGTTTTAGACAAGAAATATAATTCCACTAAAATGTAGGGGTCTAATATCTTAAGTACATATCATGAAGGAAGAATTAGGTCCAATACTATATTGGTGGAATTTGTAACCTGCTAGTGTTAAACCTCATATTACTTGCAGTTTAAAATACCGTTTTAAGTTAAAAATGAAGCAAAAAGATACCATTTTAGATGATTTCATGTAATAAGCTGATTTTCCTTTGAGCTATTTGTTAAGCTCTTTCCTTAAAAAATATGAACTGGGATATTCTGAAAGAAGTATTGATAATAGCTGGACCAGAATTCAGGTTCAAATGCAAGAGTAAATATTTATTTATTTGTTTGTTTGTTTCCTATTGTAAGGACAGTTAGGGAGGAACAGGTAGTGTAGGGAATGACCTCGGTGCCTAGCATAGTAGCATAGTAGAGAAAAACACATACTTACTCATGAGGTGTACTGGAGGAGGCTGTCCTTCTGTTATAGGCAGCTGAATTAGATAGAAATATTATAGGCAGTCAGACAGGGTCAGGCCCTTGAGGAAGCTGACACAGAGGACCAGATGTCTTGTGACCTTGGAGGAGACAGACACCTCCCGCTGTGGGCCAGATCTCAAGACAAAAGACAAAAGGACTGCAACCACACCCCAAGTATCAATATTCTAAATAGGTATGGATCACCTTGTGGAAATCAGGATCACCATCCCAACCCCCTACAGGAAGTCGCTGCGCCATAAGAATGTCCACTTGCTATGTCACTCACTTTCCCATTTGTCCCTGATTTGGTCTATTTTACCTCAACAATTAAACGTATTGGTTGACTGTAGTTCTGTCCCACCTCAAGCCCGTCTGCCTTTCAAGTTCCCATTTTTCCCCACTTTAGATCCACCTCACCTCATGGTTTTGCTCTGTAAAATCCCTAGACAAAATGGGATCCTTGGCAACCCACTCGGGACCCCTTCTGTCTCTCTCTCAGACAGTAGCTTTCTTTCTCTCAATAAATATATTCTGCTCATAACCTCCATTGTTCCTAAAATTCATTCTTCAATTTTAGAGAACATGAACTTGTATGGAACATCTAGTAGGTTGGGAATTTCTGTCCTCTATGTCACTTCCTGAGACATTTTCATACTTTGCCATGTGCCCATAGATCCTCTGAACTGTGAGTCACTCCAGAAACAAAGGCTAAGACCCTGATTGCACCAATCTGTAAAGCAGTTATTTTCAGAAAACTAGCTTACGCCTGTAATTATAGCCAAGACAAAGGCATCTGGCTGAGAAGCTCATCTCCTGAGTCTGCTATTATTACTCTCATTTTCAGATTTCTTCCTTTAGCAACCCAGTTGACTTCTCTATTCTTTATAGGGGTGTAAGGCAAAAACCTGAGAAATGGAGGCCATGCCACGGGAGACCTCTAGGCCCTCAGACTCCTGCCGTGATATAACACTATCTCATGTGTCACATAGACACTTGATTATGATATAGGGGGAAGAAACTCCCAACCTACTAGGTGTCCATTATGAGTTTGTGTTCTCTAAAATTGAAGACTGAATTTTAGGAATAACAGAGGTTAAGAGCAGAGTATATTTATTGAGAGAAAGAAAGCTTCTGTCAGAGAGACAGAAGCGGTCCTGAGTGGGTTGCCAGACTGTCTTTTCTAGGGATTTTTATAGAGCAAAACCTCAAAGTGAGGCAGGTCCAAGGTGGGGGAAAATGGGAACTCATAAGGTGGACATGAGGTGGGACCAAACTATGATCAGTCAATAAGATTATGAGCATTACTGCTCAGGTAAGATGGGTTAAATAGGGAGCAAATGAGGAAGTCAGTTGACTACTAAGTGGTCATGAATACAGAACAGGGCCTTTGCCCATAGGGGGTTGGGTTAGTGGCTCCTTCTAGCTTCCTCAAGATGATCTTACCTATTTGGATTATCAATCCGTGATGTATATCCTTAGAGTGTAGCTGCATTTGCTTTGTTTTTTGTTTTGAGATCTGGCCCACAGTGGGAGGTGTTTGTTTTCCCCATAGTTGCAAGGTATCTGGTCTTCTGTACTGAGTCCTTTGAGGGTCCAGCCATGTCTGACTACCTATAATATTTCTATCTAACTCAACTGCCTATAACAATTATATATAATTATTCTTCATAAATGTTTATTAATAGTATTGGAACAATCATAATTAGTCATTGATTCAGCCTCTAGGTTGTATGGTCTATAATTTTAAAAGAATTGACTCATCTTTTGGACTTATATAGTTAAAGATGATGCTGAGATTATTTCTATATTAATTAATAATTGATTTTTTCACCTCACATATTAAATCAGTTTTCTCACTGACGCGCACTGGGAGTTTATCTTTTAACTCTTACCATATGCTGTTAGATTCCTAAACCTGCAGTTCTGTGGGATTCCTTAATATTTTGGTTTAAGTCTATAGTTTCTGCCATCTTCTGGGGTGGTTCAGGTAGAGTTTCAATTTGACTTTGGGATCTTCCCCTGGGAATTGTGAAGCAAATTTCTAGGTGTGTCTGGGTGGGTCATGGAGGTATGGCCTTGTTGTCTATGTCTGATCTTTATCTCCGTCTTCTCTGGAGCTCCACCCTTGCTCTGTTTCCACATCATTAACTAAGATGCTTTGATCCATCATGCTCTGTGCCATGATGTCTCTGACTTGGAGCCAGTTGGTCATAGATTGAAGCTATTAGCAAATCAGACTTTTCCTCCTTTAAATAGTGGTATTGTATCTCTGTGATGAGAAAACTGACCCCTCTTTAGATGTTAATGTATTTGGTCTATTGAACATGTCAGTCTCATCCTCAATTGGAAGCTCCCTCATCCCTCTAGAGCAGGCTACATTGGCCCCCCACTCCCCATTAAAGGGAGGAATGGCAGATGGTCTACTTGTCGTCTTCCTCCTTTTACTTTTACTATGCTTGTTCCTTGGGTAGTGCAATAAAAAAAGAGAAAGAAACTATAGTGAGTCATTTCTTGATTTTCCATGGAGGTTGGTTCTCCCGTCTTTGTTGGTTTGGATAGCTTGCTTTTTTATGTAAACAGCCAGTATTGGTGGTGGGAAGGTTAGTTTCCCTATTGTTTATTCACTATTCCTTATCTAGGTCCTTGATTGAAGCTCTGCAAAAGTAGAGACCCCAGCAATTTCCACCCACAAGGAACTAAATTCTAAGAAGTAATCACAGGCATTGGTGGTCTTTTTTTTGTTTGTTTGTTTCAACTTACATCTTCTAGTTGGATCCTCCTCCCACACTTCACTGTGTATTCCTACCATGCGGGTGCCTCATTTTTCCGTGCATTTCCCTTAAGCCCCCATAATGGTTCATTGTCCTCTAAGTCATTTAGATAAATCACTGCAATAGAGCAAAAGATACTAGAAACGTGTATGTAGTTATGTTTCCTTTCCTCATTCCTTAAGTCTTCCTTGTTCAACCTGTCAGCAGCTCTTCAGGTCCTTGCTAACTTATCATACACTTAATTTCTCACATGCCTATCAATGATTTCGCAAGTGAAAGATATCTTGGATCAAGGAGACAGGAGTAGACAAAAGAAGGTCTGAACTATAAATATGGCAGCAGTAGTTCAGAGAAGGTTAGGGAGTTATAGTGTGGTTATTTGTTGCCTTTGTCTTGGGAAACTCACTTGTGTGGTTAGGAAAGAAGAACATCTTTTTATTCTCCTCAACCTTTTCATTTGACTTGCCTTCTTTGTGAAAAAGGGAAAATTGATTGGCATCCTTAATATGCAAGACTGGAACCAAGCTGTACAAACTTGGAGCCAGTTACTTAAATTCTGTGCTTCTTTTCCCTATGTATAAGATAAGGATGATGTCAGTTACTTGTTTCATAAGGTCATGGAAAGAATGAAATGAATAAATACATGCCAAGTACTTAGAACAATCTTGTTAAACAGAAGAAAGCTCAATAAACATTGGCTAGTATTATTAAGGCATTCCTTTGACTAGTAAATGTAGGTTTGTAAAGAAAACCTTACAAAGGCTGGAAGTAGCCAGAGAAGGGAAATGTACTTCTGGGGTTGTGACCTTTTTGTTTCATAGGAAATGTGTCTGATCACACTTGTCTTCCCAGGATGCAGTGTGGTACCTGACACATATTTCAGGGCTCAAGAGAAAAGGAATGAATGAATGAGTATGCTTTCAGTCTTGCTTCAATCCTTGGCAATACACATGCCCTGCTTGGTACGGACATGGGTCACCCAACACATCTCAGACCTCTTGACTTGGGCTCTTCCACAGGGCAGGGGAAGAATGAAGCCTCTTAGAAGCACCAGATTTAAACTACAAAGTACCAAGGTACTGCTTTACTAGATCACCTCTTCATCTACTCAGAAAGCTTCTGAGAGTCCTGAAGTTGAGAAACAAATTTCATGCTTTTCTACATGCAGTAATATTACCACTACTGATGCTCTCTACTTGCTGTCTAGACACACAAACAGGGTCAACTGAATAATGAACAGATCAATCAAAACTTGAGATACTGCCTCTAGTTCAAAACTTATAGATTGACAGGTTTTTAATCCTTAAAAGTCATAATTTTCCCAAAGGTAGAGAGTTTTTCTAGGATAAGATTTTTTTTTAAAGATGATTCTCAGGAAAAAAAGGATATAATCTCTTTTTCTTCAATAGAGTGCTTCTCAATTCTCTATATGCCTATTCATCTCTAAAAAATACCTTAAGAAGTCATGATAAGGGATTGATTCACACACACCACAAAGAGAAATATGTGCCAAACCTACAGATTTAGGTCACCTTTTTCAGTTAATAAAGTAACTTATTGCCGAGAAGTCACCTGAAAATGTGCAGTTTGCCGTTAAGTCATTATGGCTCTGGGTTTAAAGCTTGTATTCCGCAGTTTGTTCCTGAGGCATTGTCTGAAAAATCTACCCATAATTGCTCAAGTTTAGAACTTTATTTGCAGTCTTGAGAATGTGGATTTTTGATTGAAACAATTTGTGCTTACCTTCCTACACTCATGCAAATATTATCCATTACAGAGCCTTTTATCTTTCTTAGAAGTTCTAATTGTCTTGTTTTTTCATTTAAATTGATTATTATCCATCTATTCTTAATTTTTAAAAAGTCCCTGTAACTTGGACACATCATAACTGTGGAATTATATATTTTTTTCTCAGTGCATCCTTCCCAGAAGTCTCCATTCTGCTGCTTCCACCTTGTCTTCTTGCTTCTTATTCCTCTTACCTGATGCCAAAATATTCAGTAAACTGGAGTACATTTATAAAGCTTGATAAATATCACCTTCTAAATCATAAGAAGTGCATGAGGAGACATTTAACTATATAGGTCTTATAATGAGGAAGATTTAAAAATCTGATGTGAAAGAGTATTTGTCTCTTTTTGTTTGCTTTGGAACTGAGAATTGAACTTAGGACCTTGCCCTTCCCAGGCGGGTGCCGTGCTTTGCCTTCTTTCTTATATGTGACTTATCCAGGATCAAGACAAAATCCATGAATGCTCAAGTCCATTGTATAAAATTACATAGTATTTGCATAAAACTTATGCACAACTTCCTGTATGCTTTGAATCATCTCTAGATTACTTATTATACCTAATGCAATATACATAATGCAATGTAAGTGTTATGGAAATACTTTTATACTGTACTGTTTAGGATATAATGACAAGAAAAAGGTCACTACATATTTGAGGCAGATGCAGTTTTTTCCACCAAATATCTTCAATCTGTGGAAACTTTGGAGTGTTTTCCAGTGAATATATCCTTACAAAGAAAAAAACAGGGCTCTGCGACAGCATGTAGAGTGGTTAAGTTCTAAAAGTAGAGGCAGCTATTACTGCCTCTCCTGGTGGGAGTATTAGCCCATAAGAAGAACTTGGCAATTAACAAGAGCATTTTCATCTGCCCCCACATGGTTAGAGGCATTTCATGGGAGAGGAACAGAGTGTTAGACCTAACTACAGCTCACAGGGCTGTCCAGTGCATGAAGAATTATCTCACTTCACTTATGACTTACAAATGTCCTTTGATAGTGATATCTAATTATCTTGAGTTTGGAACTAAACTCCATTTAACATACAAATACAAAACATTTTAATATTTGCTTTTAATATTTGTATAAAAATAAGCCTCCTCAGGTTTAATCCCTGTGGCAACTTGCTTTAACTTTTTAAGCTCTTTGCTCTACCATCGCATTTGTAAGTTATTTAAATATTACTATATCTTAACGTAAGCATTTTGGATATTTTTGAATTTCTTTCCTGGTCAATCCCTTTTAAATAAAATATCCCCTTACCTTTGCTGATATAGTTATATATATCTATATTATACAGTACCATTATATATAGTTAAATGCATACTACAAGTTGATGAAAGATTATACTTTGCATTATTTGCAATTTTAATGAGAGTTGTTCATCATTTTGGAAATTCATGTCACTGAGGACAAAACTGTAGAAGACCAATGAATGGCTCTCCTTGAATTCAGAGCAATTACCTCCAGTTTGGTTAAACCTGGCCCTATCTCTATGTACTGATATGTACAGAGCTGGCTAAGCTATTTCCTTTTCCCTTTAATTGGTTCTAAGCAATGTAAACAGGGCTGGCTGAGGTACTGATGTGTAATCTCTGAAACAAGCTGACTGTTTCCTGTCTTAGTGTCTCCCTCTAAATGGTTGAGCACAGCAGGATGACAGAGTCAGTGCTCCAGGGCTGTCAACTGGGTTTGAGCCTCAAGATAAGAGGTTATGACTTTCCAGGAAAAGTTCGTACATCAGAACTGAAGCGTCAGCCCCCTAAACATTAAATGCTACCTCAGCTGTGTTATGCAGATTGGTCTTTCTGCATACCCTTCTCTCTGCATATTGCAGTGGTGCTTTCTGGCCTCCTAGTTAGCCCAGCTCACAATACTCAGGTAATTCCCACCATTTTCACTGTCACTCATTCTCTAGCCACTCCCTTCATGAACTAATAAAATCTGGGTTAGTACCTGGGTGGGGGCCTTTGTTCCATGAATCCTTGTCTGGACCAGACTCAGGACCCCTTGGCTGCCCTTAACTGTAAATATGTCTTAGTACCTT
>RJWT010035917.1:0-13361 GCA_004365215.1 Cuniculus paca | reverse complement strand
CTAATTTACAAGGGCTTAAGGCCTTTCACCCAAATATAAAAAGTGACCCATTAAAGTTAACGAGCCTTCTTTATCTGGACTCATCTTTTAAATTTACCATGTGATTAAATGTAATGAAAGGAAGATGGAAGGGCATTAAAAGTGCAGCTGGAAGTGTTGTAGTAAGAGATGAAAGCTCTAGGTTATGCAAAGCATGCTCAGACCAAGAATAACTGGGTTTAAAAGTGACAGAAATAAAACCACCAAAAGGAAGCTGACCCTTAAAATGATATGTTGCTCATATTTGGTGGTATATTGATTGGTGAACAGTTCAAAAGGATAAAGATTAGTTATAGATGTAGAAAGACTATACAGAATGGAAAAGTCTCTGACATTAGCATATCACTGCAAAACAAATACTTGGCTAATAACTTCATGTGAGGTGGAAAATACCATTTTGATTGAAAATTTGTTTAAACTTGTCTTAGTTACTTTTCTCTCAGTGCTGAGACAAAATACTCAACACTGAGAGTTAAAAAGGGGGAAGATTTATTTAGCTTACAGTTTGTAGAGTTTTCAGTCCATAGTTGGCTGGCTCCAAGGCAGGGTAGCATGGCAAACAGGCATAGCAGAGGAGAAAGAGTTGATGACAAAAACAAAGCAATGGACAAACACAGCTCTTTCTACTGCTTATGTTTTATCCAGACTACTTAGAATGGGTAACATTCACACCCTCCTAGTGCTTTTGAGCCTAGCACACCATGAATCAATCCCAGCATCACACACTGTAGATCCAGCCACTCTGAAAAAACCCCACCTAGGACTGCACCAGGTTTTGTGAGGACATCTAGACACAAGTCATAACAAAACGCAAACTGAAATCCTGTTTCCAGCCTTTCTGTAAAACTCTATTTGTTTGAGGTAATCATTAAGTCTATGTACCATATTATTCAGTTATTCTACTTCTGGGATATATTCAAAGGAAGTGAATTCAGTGTACCAAAGACATACAAAATTGCACACTCATGTTTTTTGTGGAACTACTGATAATAGGTGAGACATGGACTCAGCCCACGTGCCCATCTACAGAAAAGAAAATGTGCTATAGATGCACAATGAAATACTATTCAGCCATAAAGAAGAGTGAAACCCTATTATTTGCAGCAAAATGGATGGAAATAGATGATATTTATTTTAAATGAAATATTCTAGACACAGAAACCCAAGTATCATCAATTATTCTGTACATTAAAACAAAAAAGTTGGGCTGGGGATATAGTTCAGTAGCACAAGTCTCTGCCTGACAAGCACAAGGTCCTGAGTTCTATTCCCACTACCAAAACAACAACAAGAAAAGCCAAAAGTAAAAAAGCCGACTTGAATGTCAAATAATGATTAATAAAGACTGTGGGTGGTGTGTCAGAAAAGAATGGGCAAAAAGACATTAGATTTGATCAATGCAAGCTGTATACATCTGTGTGAATATCACACTGAATCTCACAAATTTGTATAATAAATGTATTATAATAAAAAATAGAAAAATAATGCAGGACATTTCCTTTTCTTCATACCATTGACAGAAAATAGTCCATACTGCCGGGCATGGTGGTGCATGCCTGAATTCCAGCACTCAGGAGACTGAGGCAGGAGGATTGTGTTGAGTTCAAGCCCAGCCTAGGCTATGAAAGTGAGCTCAAGGCCAGCCTGTATTGCATAGCGAGACCCCGTCTCAAAAAAAAAAAATTCCATGCTGTCAGAGAGATGAATGACTGAGCTAGACTATTGGCCAACTGAAACCAGGAAGCATTTAGTTAGACACCATTAGAATCTGGATCATGCAGATGAATGATCATAGAGTTTACCTATGAAGAATGGGTACTCAAATCTCTATAATAAATATTTGCGATGTGAGTCACAATGAAAACCCAGAAAAGGGCCTGTAAACTTCACAAAGGTAGAGGACCATGTCTGTCTCTGGAACCCAGCCCTGTGAGTGCCGCCCAAGGTGACCTTAACACTTCCCCTCTGCTTGACTAAACTTTAGCGATCTCTTCCATTACTGTAAGTCCCATGTCTCTCTTCTCATAAAACAATTACTTTAGAAAATCTGTAATTGTAAGTTATTTCTCTGGCCTTTCGAGATATAAACTTTCTACAACCCAGCCATGCTTTTCTCAAGGGTCAGGAGCCATTCCTTTGGAATGTCATTATCAGGAGGGATAAAGCTCCTGCCTCTAGTTTTTTAATTTCAATATGTGACAATTATTAAACATAGGTGGCCTAATCACATTTACCAGCCTTCCTTTAGTTTCCATGGGCTCAGCTCAGCACTTAACACCCCACCCACCTACCCTTGCTTTTTGTTTCTGCTTTTAAAATAGCATGTTCGGGCCAGGGATATAACTTAGCAGCACATCGCTTGCTTGGCAAGAGTGAGGTCCTGAGTTTGATTCCTGGCTACAAAGAATAAAATAAAATACAGTAGCCTGTTTAAATGTAATCTTTCTTTCATAACACTTTTAAACTTATGCTTTCCTTCATAAAATTTGTTGAAGTGAATCTGCAGACTTTCAACGTTTTATGCTTAAGTATAGAACCAGTATGGATAAAATAACAGCCTTCATGAAGAATATCAACTCTGGAAGAGATGTTACAAAAGTCTGTTTTTTAATCTGCATAATGATAATTAACTTTATAAGGTCTTATAAATAAATGAATCTGATGCTGGAAAAATAAAAGGAATGAGGAGGGAAGGGGAAAATGAATTGGAATGTGTACCAATTTCCTACAGTGAACATAATTATTATGTACTGCAAATATGTACTCATAAAAATAAAAAACCCCAAAACAGCAACACCAACAAAAAACCCTAAAGCGGCCCAATAGATGACTCCTGGTAGCCACACCTGGGAGGCAGTCAAATGTAGAATGAAAAATGGGATGATATTCTCTGTAAATAAAATTGTAAATACTAACTTTTCTTGTTTGGGATAATTTTAAATGTGTTAAGTTATATAAAAATGCCTAGCAGATTATGAATGCTTGGGAATGTGTATTAAATGGCATAAAGTTTTCTGTGTGGTTCTTATATCTTATGTAATGATCTTGATGAAACAATTCCTGAGCTGAGATTTTGGGGCTCGTCCATATCCCTTCCCATTTCACTGATCAAAAAACACAGTGTCTTAGTTACTTTTCTCATTGCTGAGACAAAATACCTGACACCCAAGGTTAAAGGAGGAAACATTTATTTAGCTCACAATTTGTGGAGGTTTCAGTTCACAATAGGCTGGGTCCAAGGCAGGGTGCAAATGACAGAGGGGCAACAGTTCACAGCTGCAGAAGACAGCAAAAGCAACAAGAGGGGGAGACAAGACTCTTTGCATCTCTTACATTGTACGTGGGCTATTCACCCTGCATAGGTGTAGCATTTACATCTTTAATCCTAGACAGAAGTATGCCAAACCAATCAATGGACTCATTTACTAATTACACACCCTTAGTCCCAGCATCACTCTAGATGCAGCCACCACTAGATTCAGCAACCTTTGAAAAAGCTATATGGCTGCACGAGGCTTTGGGGGGACATCTAGACACAAACCGTAACTCAGAGCAAAACTGGGTGCTCTGACTCTTTTGTGGAAAAGCTGAAACTAGAAACCAGGCTGTTTTATATGCAGTATTTTTACTCTTTTCTGGAAATGTGAGTTCAAGTTGGTGTTATAATTTGACTAGTTGGAGATATTTAGCTGGCAACCCTGAAACAAAAGACAGTAATGGAATTGTGTAACTAGAGAAACACAACTTGAAGGGAAAGCCTTTTGCTCATCTTTTTATTTTGGTTCACAGCTACAGAGGATTTTACAGTTGATGTAGCTCATTCACATGCATCATCTGGTTTGACTCCCCCAAACAAGCTTGACAAGGCAAGAAACAGCTTGATTCAATGATTTACTGAAGGCTACCTGGCTGGTAAAGTGACAGAACAGAAACTAGAATGAGATTTTAATTTCACCTAGTAAAAAAAATAAAAAAATCTGTGTGCCTATTATGGGTAGGTGCTATATTAGTTCTTGGAGACAGATTGTGACCAAAAAAGAGGATGCATAGTATGATAAAAAATACAGTGAAAAAAAATGCAGTGAATATTTAAATTTAAAAAACATATTACAGTAAAAGACACATTGCTATTAATTCCCCTCAAAGTAACTCCCCCTCCCTTGCTTTGAGCATGTTTACCCCATCTTTCTTGCCACTTTCTGAAGCAGTTCTGGAAGTCCTTATTCATGAACGTCTTTAGTTGCACTGAAATGGTTGCCTCAAAGTCCTGAAGCAAGGCAAAGCACTCACCTTTCATGATAATTTTGACTTTAGGGAAGATTCAAAAGTCACATGGTGCCAGATCTGGTGATGAGAACACACTATGATGTTTTTCCACGTCCAACTTTCTGATAGATGGCACTTAGCAGCAGTGTTTGAATTTTAGGTCACATCTGGTAAAGACATTCACAAAAGAGGGCTTCCAGAACTGCTTTAGTGGCAAGACTGGTGGGACAAATGTGCTTGAAGAGAAGGGGAGTCTTTTGAGGGGAAATTACTGCAATTTATCTTTTACTGAAATAAATTTTAATGTCTATAGTCACAATCTATTTTGATCATAACTTGTACAGAGCAAACAAAAATATGTTTGTAACAGTTTTAAGCACAATAGAAGAAAAGTATTGATTGCAATGAGAATTCATAAGGGTGTTGAAACTTTGCCTGTGGAAGTAGTAGGTTGTACCTCAAAGTTGTGACATTTATGCTCCCAGACATGGGCTCCTAGCTCCTAGTTTAAGCATTCAATACCCATGTGTTCTATACTTCGGTCAGAAAATGTATCCTGTCCATATATAAGGAAATGAGAAATACAAAGAGAGGTGAGTGTGATTTTTCTCAGGCTAAATATATTTAGATCATCTTTTTCATGGTTTTAAAACAGCTTTTCTTTTACACGATGGTTATTATGGTAAATAAAAATCTTTTCACTGAGTTATTTGGAGCCACAAAAACTTTTAAATCCTATATCAATCTCCTCAATTTCATTTAAGACATTTTTAATTAATGAAACCCTAAAGCCTGGGAAACAGTGATCCCTGTTCTGGTGTCACTGCCACTTCTACCTTTCCTTTTCACTAACATAATAAGTCAGTGGAATAAGTAGTACCTTTGCACTTATGTGGGAGATAGAATTAAAAATAATAATGCAATAAGCAAAGTCATTGTGTGAAGACACGTAATCATGTCATGTCAAGAAATGAGAATAAACATAGAATTTAAGCATGTGATTTTTGTATACTGGCTGGGAAGTTTCCTACAGAGCTATCCAGTCAACCTGATATAGATGAGGGTGAGAGAAAGGGCAGAAGGAGAGTAAGTTGAAATTGAAGGATTGAAGGTTGTCTGACAAAGAGAAGGCAAAGGCTGACTGGTATGAGAAGAGAAAGAGGCTTTTTGATCCCGCTCCTCTTTCTGTGGAGAATTTCTCTATCTCTCCCCTTGGCCTTTTTTGTATCTATTAACAGATTCTGTTTATGCTCTAGCTTTGTGAAGGCAGTTGGGCTGGCAGAATGCCCTCCCTCCTTGGAATATGTCTTGGTGCAGAGGGTAAAAGCAATCGATGGCCCTTCCTGGCCCCTACTCCTCCTCCTGCCCTTATAAATACTTTTATTTGCATTCTGTCACTGCGGTTGTGGCTTATCCCTTTGCATTCGCCCTTTCTAGTTGAAAGTCATTAATCTGCAAATGCAACTAATTAGCCCTTCACTGTCCTAGGAGCTGAAAGCCTTGCTTGCCCATCGTCCTAGTTTATTGGATGCCAGAAAGTGTACACTTAAAGATCAATGCATCTTGCCAATAGAAAGAGTGCTCTGCATAATTACACAGCCTCCTGGTCAGCTATAAAGCAAGAACTGCATGGAGGGCTGAAAACACGCCTCACAATGATGCTGTTCCTTAAACCGCAGACTTCCATTTTATTTTCTCAAGTAAGTTGTGCCCATTTAGTGAGGTAAGCCATCTCAATCCATCTTCTTGAAGAGTGAGGCCCAGAAAATTAGGTGAAATTGGATGCATTTCAGCCCCGACATTTTTCTTTCTGGAGAAAGGTTGAACTCAGGACCTCAGGGTTGGTGGAAGATTGAAAAGGCCAAATCACTTTGTCTTATTTATTTTTTTCAATAAAAAAACCCTTCTTGATTCTAAATAAAAAAGAACTAAAATGTTTATGCTTGGCTCCACTGACCCCTCAGCCTCTTTCTTAAGGAGCAAATCAAAACAACAAAACAAAAACCAAAAATCGAAAAAGAAAAAAGAAAAAAACAGTAAAGACTACATGTCTCCATAGAAAACTCTTCATCCCTTAAAGGAATATAATTTTTCATATAGAGGCAACTGTGTTGAAATGAGTGAAAGTCAGGGCACCATTTGAAAGCTGTGCTGGATGAGTAGTTTAAGCCAACAGAAGAACATCTTTCTTAGTCGTGAGCATAGTATTCAGCTGTGCCGTGGGTGTGTGCCTTTGTGTGTGTGTATATATGCATGTGTGTGCATATGTGTATGTGTATGTTTAGGCAAAAGGACTTTTTACCAGAGAGAAACTGAAAGTTAAGAAGTTCCTGTAAAAAGGGTGTGTTAAGTATTACAATTAGATGAGAAATAGTACAAAAGGTAAACAAAACCATCATTACCTGTACCTGGTGGTCTTGGGAAGAATGAGTTAGGCAATTGGGTTAGTTGAATTCTGCTGAGAAGAAAGTATGTTTTAAAGAGGATTGTTAAGTTTATTTACATAACTTTACCAGCTTCAACCCTCCAACCCAAGATTCATGTTGCAGGGATCCATGGAATGGGTCCGCACCTCTGCTTACTACTTTCATGAGCTGACTCCTTTTGGCCTGGTACTGACAAATGGGATTCAAGATGCTGATGCTGCACTAGAGAACCCCCCATGTTCATCTTTGCAGATTCTTACATTCTTCTTTGCATAAGTGGGGATGGCTATTACCACAAACAGGTGGAACTGTTTTCTTTTCTCTCAGAATAGTAACAATATTTTAAGAATAGCTAACAAAGTTGGTTTTCCTCAAACATTCATTTGGAAATTTTTTTTGGCATTTTATCCCTCTCTTTTGTTTGCTTACCCTCATGTGTTTAAAAATTCAGGATTGCAAAGATGGTGGTACTAGACTTAAGTTTATTTATATCCCACATATATCTAGTATCATCTAACTTTACTAATTTCAGAGAGGCATTTTAAAAATTTTATTGAAAAAAGGTAAAACAGAATTTCAGCAGTAGTTAATGCATTGCATATTGTTATGTTCAAAGTAGTTACTCAGAGTACAAGATAAGGGCATTAAAAATTCTCCATTGATATTAGCACAAACCTTCCTTTTCAATGAACTAAGAGACACTACTAGTATTTCTCTCCTTTTTCCCTTCCTTCCTTTACCCCTTTCTCCCTTCTAGTTCCTTTTTCCTTTTAAACAATTCCCATTTCACAATATCTATTTTACATTCTAGACCTTATTTGTTCTTTCAATTTCTCATATCAGGGAGATAATAGGATGTTTACACATGTGAATCTGATTTATGTCACTTATGAGTATGATATGGTCTCAAGATCCCACTTGCCTACGAAAGGCTCAAGCTTATCCATCTTTATGGCTGAGTGGTATTACATTATATAAAAACACCACATCTTTTTTATCCATTCCTCAGTTGATGGACATTTGGCTGTTCCCAAGATTTAGCAATTACAAATTGTGCTGCTATAAACATGGGTGCACATATATCAATGTGGTGTGATGTTTTTAATGGGAAAATACCTAGAAGGGGGACAGCTGGGTTGAATGAGACCTCTAATCCTAGCTTTTGAGAATCTCCATATTGATTTCCTCAGGGTCATACCAATCTGCACTCCCACCAGCAGTGGAGAAGGGTTCCTTTTTCCCTCCAGCCCCTCCAGTATTTGCTATTGGTTGATTTCTTGATAATTGTTATTCTTTCTGGAGTGAGATGGAATCTCAGTATTGTTTTAAAACAGAATACAGCAAATTCTCAAGAAAATTATACATCATGACCAAGTGGGATTCATTCTGCGAATGCAGGGATGGTTCAACACACGTACATCAATAAATGTAATCATGACAAGATGATATTGAGTAGCTTCTGCATTCTTGAATGTGTAGTCTACTACAGTGGTTCTTGTCATGATTTTTTGAGCCATAACCACTTAAAGGATTGTCAAAATAAACACTCTTCTCCACAGAAAAATGTACCTACCAATATGCTCATATGTGTTACTTTTAGCTTTAGAAAATTCATGGACACTATGTTAACAATTACTTCCTGGAGTTGAATAGTAGAACCCATGAGCACATTTTTTTTTTGGCAGAACGATAGCAAGCTGCTGATGTGTAGTAATGACTCAGATTCAGCCTCAAGTTATGCAGGCTTGAGCCCAAAGGAGACTTCTCTACTGCATAGCTGTGTGAGAAATCACTTAAGGTTTCTAAGCCTCCAGTTCCTTCCTTTGTAAGAAGAGTAATACGTACTCTGTTGGTCTGCTGAGGGACGCACTAGGAGTGGAACACAAAATTGGCCTTAAAAATATTAGTAATCCTCATTGTTGGTAAAGGTGAGGTGATTAAGTCAGGATACTCTCTCTTTCTTGTCATCCATCATTGCCTGCCTTGAGGAAACAGAGTCTGTGAGATACTCCTAGATGTCCAGCCCCCTCCTTTAAAAAACCTTTTCTATTTAGCTATAGTACTCATTCTACTTGAAGAGGAAATTTAGTTTTATACTTTGAATTGCAAAGAGGTCCATGTTTTTCACAATTTATTTCATATTGGTCTGAGATGACTGTGGACTGTGGCACTCAAGGGAGGGAAGGCTTAGCCACTCCCTGTGTGTAGTTTGTCTAGAACATTGCTCAGCAGTAGCCTGGTGCTTAACTTCTTCCCTTTTCTTTTTACACACTTTGGTTTTCATCCTGAGTTCTTTGATTTTTATTTTTCTGCCATTTTCTTTTTCTTATTAAGGGCAATTCTTTGTTTAGTTTCCATCGATTCAGCTCAACAAATAATAATTGAACATCTTTTATCTCCTAGTCACTGGGTTAGATGCTAGCAATATGAAAATGAATAAGCATAGTTCTTATACTTGGAACTCCTTGAAGACTCCTTAATTTATTAGGAGTCATCATTGTCATCTTCATCATCATCATCGACACTGTTTATAGAATACTTTCTCTGTGTCACATGTTGTACTAACCATGTTTCACACACTATTTCAATTCATTTTACTATAGGATCCTCTTTCTAGATTTCTGTCAACTTTTACTCCAATACTGAAAACTTTTACGTGCTCTCTTTAGCCTTTCCCAGCAGTTCTCACCTCTCAGGGCAACCATTCTCAGTATCTTCAAGGCCTTTTTTTGGTCAACCACTGGTGCTTGTAGCCCTAGAGGCCTCCAAAGCCTGGTTGTAATCATGCTTTCCACCTTTTCTGTATTTGGGAACTAAAAAGTTATACATGCAGCTGTGCTTCAACAAGTCAATGACTGTCTAGTTGTCAGGCTTGGGCAACTCAGACTTGTCAGAAATCAGATCTAAGATAAAAATCTGGCCCACATCATTAGGTCTTTTGATTAAAAGTCTTTTGATTCTGCTTAAGTGATGGAGACTAGTTTAAAAGCTGAAGTTCTAGCCAGAATGGTGGTGAAACCATACAGTATGAGTTCATCAAGTTTTAAAAATATAAAATTATAATCTAAAGTGGCATTAGAAAGCAACAACTAAATATTTTGAAAAAAGAACTAAGAGGATCATATTCACTTTAATAAAGTGTTTATAATAGCCTGTATCTCCAAATTTCGGTGTCTTTACAATGTGAAATGGTTGGTCATTTATTGATACGTTAGAACTACGTGATACTCAACACCCTGATGGTTAGAACAAAAACTTATCTGGCATTGTGATATTAGATCAAGATTCTCAAACTTTTGGTGAGAGGGAGATACTTTTATTTACTAAAAGACTTGCAGCTACCAGTCAGATTAGAGCAGGTTGCAGGCACTGGCATTCAGTCATAGATTCCATTTTGGAGAGGATGCAGGTGCTAGAGGGCAATAGGGAACACCCTTACAGATATGCTATCTTGCTATCACTGTATGCAGTGTCCTGAACTAAATCAGAGCACTTCTATAAGCATACTAAGAGCACCAGCAATGTCTAGGACAACAATTTTTTAAAGGACAATAATTAGGGCTATATTTTGAGTGTCTAATGTGTACTATGCAAATCTTTTGGGCTTTTGCCTACGTGACTAGTTACCCTCACTATCATACTACAGGACTGATGATTATTCACATTTAAAAGATGAATAGATTAAGGATTGAAAATTTAAGTGACTTGGTGAAGATCACATTGGACACAGGAGGAACTTTTATTTTGTCATGGAAACTTTTTATTTTTAGGATTGAATCATTTTGGGAAAAGTACATGATTCCTATGATTGCTTAACTATTAAAAACAACCTTTTGTACTCAGGAGCAGTTCTACTCGCTCAGGGGTAATGTTGGAAAATGTTTCTAGGTGAAAGCAGTCATTTCTATGTGCAGAAATGCCCAGATTAAAAATTCTTCAATGTTGCTGAGTTGCAGTAGACAAAATTGAAGAAATGTCATCCCTCTCGCCCTGCCTTTAAGGGTAATGATTAATGTGTAGTTGCAGGATGATCTATGTGCCCATAGATTACTGCCTGAGTCACTGTGTCTACTTTATGAATTATTGTTTGCCTGTGATCATTGAACATTTTAGTTAAAGATAAGTGAGGATTAAAGCACTTCCCTTTCTTCTGGAGAAGAATTGAAAAGAATTAGAAAACAAACAAAAAAACTAGCTAGGAAAAAGTCTGCACTGATGCTCAATTGAAATTAAGCAACTAGAACCAAATTAATCATTCATCTATGAACGTGTGAAAAGTTTAACAGATGCTTAATGATAAACAAACCCAAGAATCTGCTCTGTGATAGATGGTTGATATTATTGGATATCAATATTGTTTTATATGCCATAAGACCATGGATATGGGTGCATTAGCAAATGATGTAATTTTTAAATACACTTGAAAAACAGCTGGAGAAGAGACAAATGGTATTCAGGTAGCCAAATTAGAGGAATTTAAAAAAAGTACATATATATATTTTAATACACAATATTGATCCAGCTCTATTTTGCAATGTTCTTCATTCATTTCTTTCTGCAGTTTTTTACCCCACTGGCAAAAGAAGGGGAAAGCAAGCTGGTTTTTTAAATGTACTGCATTACATTAGTTGTAGTATAAGATTCTTTGAAGATGATTGTCTTGTGGATTCCAGTTCCAGATCAGTAGACATTTGGCTGGAAGGATTTATATTGTATGCTCAGAGAATTGGACCTTAAATCAGTGTTAGTGTAAGCTACAGAGGGTTTGATTTTTACAACTATAATAACTAACTCACTGGGGAAGTGTGTATGTGATCCTTTCCTGATATTCCAAGGGAAGTGTGTGTTTGATCATCATTGCTTTAAATCCTAAAAAAGCAATACAACAGAAACATCAGATTTCTTATGGCTATGAGTTTGTTTCACTTGGTAAAAGAGATTTGATATAGAGGGGAAATAGTTGCATTAGTTCGTAATTTGTAGGAGAATTGAACTTTTGATTCCACAGAGAAGAACACTTACATTGAATTATATCGGGTTTGGGGGACATTTTAAGCTGAAGGCTGCCTAAGTCTCTTTTAACATTTCTATTTTTCTTTCTGAAAAGAGTTTTTAAAAAATGATGGCAGAAATATTCCCTAGGAAAGACAGGAGAGTATTGATTTATTTTCATCCATTCATTTATTTCTTCATTCTTTCAACCATTTATTGTTTACACAATTATGCACTTACAGAGGCAAGCCTCCGCCTCTTAGGGAGAGCCTATTTTGGGGGTAGAAGGCAGATCAGGAATGACTCTACCATTCAGTGTGGCAGACAGAGAGAGAAAGTACAGTGGGCTTTGGGAATGTAGAGGGGATGATAAACTTCCCAGAAGAAGGGTATAGCCTTGCATCAGAAAGAGAAGATGTTTGAGTTTGGTTCTTATGAGTTCCTAAAATTTAGCCAATGTTAGTAAATTTGTGTGCTTTGTGTGCCCAGCAGCAGGCTATTGAACTGTGGCAACTCATAGGAAATTCTCTGGAAGAGACCATAATACTCATTTGATGCATTCTTCTCAATGCAGGAGACCCATCTGCAGCCATTTTCACGATGGTCTTGACTTGCTCCTATCTTACTAATCAGCCTGTTTCATTGTGAATTAGGAATCGGCTGACTTTTTAAAACCTTTTTTTAAGCTTATTGGTTCCATTAAATCTCTCTGGTGCAAAACAAGGCAAATGCACACTCTTAACACGATCGCTTTTAAAATGTTCATGCTATGCTTATGGTCAGCTAAATCCTGTAGGTACTTTTTATTTTTTTTTATTCTTTTTGCTCATACAAAAGATTGCAAACTTTTCTTAGATCCCATTTGTATAATTTATTGTTTTGAATCTGAAAGTAGGACTTTATATTTACTCCTCTGAAAGCACTTGACTTTGCTTTAGTGCTTGAGTTTAAAGATAATTTTACACTTTCCTCTGACATCTTTCATATTAGCAATTCTGTCCAGGCCTTTGCTATCTATAAACTTGATTCATATGCTGTTTTTATCTTTATCCAGGTCACTGTTGAAAATGTGAAAGAGAACAGGTGGAAGGACAGAGCTCTAGGTGTTCTTACAAAACATCTCTTTTGGAATACACTTGCTTGACTGAAAAGTTTGATTTGTCCTGGAAAATCCCAGTATACCTGTTAAAGTTCTGGTTTATGCTGGCTGCTAATGCATAAGGCACAATTAAATAGCACAATAGTCACTCTCAAAGTTATTCTGGTTTGGTGAAAAGTCTGATGGTCACCCCAGACGTCAGAAAGTATGCGGCATGATTAGGCGGACCCTAGAAACACAGTATCACCGGCATTTCCCTGCCCCGCTACCTTTTTTGTCCTATTGTACAATGAAATGAGAGTTCTCGGCCAAATTTGTCTTTTATTTGTCTATTGTTTCTTGAATTCATGCCTTTTTCTAAATGTTTATAAGTAATCCAGAGCTTCTTTCTCCCCTATGGAAATTAAGTTTAACTTTACCAGTCTGTAATTGCAGTTTTCATTTATTTTATACTACCACTGTATGTGCTAGGCTCTCATCTGAGGTTTTTTAAGTTGAATATTATTTATTTCTCATCATAAAGATAGTGACCTATAATA
>RJWT010035916.1:0-13377 GCA_004365215.1 Cuniculus paca | reverse complement strand
GTTATTAGTGATGGCAGCCTTCAAGAATGACATGCCAAGTGTTTTCTCTGCTTTTTTATTTTCTGTAAGAGGATGTGACAACATTTTTCCTTTAATATTTGGTAGAATTTAAAAGTGAAATCAATGTCAGTGTCCTCTCTTTTTCTTCTTTTTTGCGGCACCGGGGATTGAACTCATGACCTTGCGCTTGCTGGGCAGGTGCTTAGACCGCTGAGCTAGATCCCCAGCCCTGGTGTTTTTTGAGACAGGGTCTCACTATGCTGTTCAGGCTAGCCTTGAGCTCACTTTGTAGCCCAGGCTGGTCTCGAACTCACAACGATCCGCCTGTCTCAGCCTCCCGAGTGCTGGGATTACAGGCATGAGCCACCATGCCTGGCTCTTTTTCTTCTTAGTATCATGGTTATTGGCTTATCAACTTTATTTACAGCTCTCACAGAGTATTTGGTTTTATTTACAGTTATGGCTTGTATCTAGATGAGCCCCCAAAGCCTCATTTAGTCACTGGCACAAGCTTTTTTGGAGGTAACTGAATCTTGAATTCATGACTGATTCATAGTACAGGGCTAGGATTAAGGATGCTGGGATGGTGATTGCTGGATCAGTGCATGAATTAGATTGGCACTTCCTTATTTTCAGCAGTCTGGATAAGATAAAAGGGGCAGAAAGAGGTTTTTTCTCCTCTTTGCTCTTGTTGCTTTTCTGTCTTCTGCCTCCGTGAACTGTTGCCTTTCTGCCATGTGCTACCCTGCTTTAGAACCAGTTGATTTTGGACTGAAACCTCTACAAGCTGTGGGCTAAATAAACCTTTCCTCCTTTAATTTTGAGTGTCAGGTATTTTGTCTCAGCAATGAGCAAAAAGTAACTAAGACATTTACTTTATTGTTTTCAGCTATGCTCTGATGTTTATTACTTTATAGTTTTCTGCTTTCCTTAAGTCCAAATTATTTTTCTTTTTCTAATTTCCTAAGGTAAAGTGTTGCGATTTTAGTCTTTTCTTTTATTTATTTAAAAACATATATACAACAATGCTGTAAGGGGTCCTTAAATACTTTTTTCTCTGTACATTAGACATTTTCATTATCTGCATTTTAATTTTGATCAAATTAATATACCTTTTAAATTCTCTTGATATTTTTCTAATAATTCATGTATTATTTTGAATTTATTAATCTCCAAATATTTGAGATTTTTTTTCTATCTGTTTTTAGCTTAATTCCATTGTGATCTGAAAATATGTTTGGGGTGTATTTAGAGATTTGTTTTATGATCCAGAATGTTTTATTTTGATGAATATCATAAGTTGGTTTAAATAGAATGTATATTTCTATTTCAATTTTCAAGTTAATTTCAAATTTTGAAGTTATGTGTAAGGTTTATAAATTGGTTGTTCTTTGTGTACTTTCAGTATAACACCGCACTCATTTCTAGAATGTCATTTCTGATGAAAAGATTAATGTAATTCTTTTACTTCTATCTTCACAGTTAATCTCCCTATGTTTCATTTCCTTCAAAATTTTCTTATTTCATATTTTCTGCTGTTGAAATGACATGATATGATTGAATTCATAATATTTTTGTATTTATTTTACTTGGATATGTGGCTTGGTGACTGTCATCAGTCTTGAAAAATCTGTATTATTTCTTCAAACTATTACTTCAAATATTTCTTCTCTATTCCTTCATTTTGTTGTTTGTTCTTACAAGTATGCATATTACACCTCATGTAACTGTCACAATTCTTGAATAGTTTCATTTTTCTTTTTACATTTTGATTTTGAAAGATTTTGTCAGTCTACTTCCATATAGATAACTTCACAAGCTCACAGATTCCTTTTTGGGCTGGATCTGGTCTACTACAAAGCCTGTGACACTGTTTATGTCTATTATGCCTTTTAAAAATTTTTCCATGGCTTTTTCCTAACACTTTCTTGTGTGTGCTTAAATATCCTATCTGTGGCAACATATCCTATTTTTCCATCTTTGACTATTAATCAAAAATATCATAAGTTTCTTACCTGGCAATTCTGAAATATAAATAAATTAATCTGCCTCTGGAAAAATGAAAGGGGGATAGAGTAGGGCAGGAGAAGGAAATTGCAATGTGTCGTGAACATGCACTACTCCACTACCATGAGAGTAAACACTGTGTATTGCAAACATGTACCACTAAACTAAAAACTGTATGAATGCTGGAGTCTACATTTTTGTTTCTTGAGAGACTATATTTGCTTGCTCTTTTGTATACCTTGTGATTGTTTTGTTGAAAGATTGACTTGTTCTATCAGATAAACTATTTCTTTCTTTTTGTTATTTTTGTTTTGATTTGTTTTTGTTTGTTTTGTTTTGGCAACGCTGGAAGTTTAACCCAAGGCCTTAAAACTGATCAATGCCCTCAGCCCTTTTATTACTTACTTATTTATTTATTTATTTATTTATTTATTTATTTATTTTTGAAAGAGCTTCTTGCTATGGGCTACAGTGCTGAGTCTGGAGTCTGTGCTCAAACAGACAGTATTCCTGCCTCAACCTCATTAAGTGATAGAATTACAGTACTGGCCACCATTCCCAGCTAATTAATAGATTTCTCATGTAAGCTTTTATGTTGTTCTGCTTGGATGTGGACAAAGTTGAATCTGTTGTGGTATTAAAATGCCAAAATGTGGGGAACTTGGCCAGGAATACATGATTAAACAAAGATGAAACTGTGGGATAAAAGCTCCTAGGCTCTAGGACAAGTGCATGGTTAAAATATGTGACAAAGCACACAGATAATTAAACTGTGGACAAAAAGCATGCAGAGCATGAGAGGAATGAGTGGTTAAACAGCAAAAATTTTAGATTAGTGATGTATGTTGCATCTGTCCATTGTCCTTCTCCTTTTCCCAAGAATAACTGTGTAATCTTGAGCTCCTGGCCCAGTTTCTTCTCCTGCTTTCTTCTCTTACAACTGTTATTCTAAATAAAATCAAAAGATTTCTCAATATCAGGCCTCTTTTGTCTTCCCCCAGAGGCTCTTTAATGTCTGGGCGCCCTTGAGAAATAGCCCTGCTGAGTCTCTCTGTGAGTTGAACTAAACCTCCTCTCTGAGTAGTCTTTTTCATCCTACACACTAACTGCAGTCACTCACTAAAACACCAAAGAATTCAATTCTCTGTAATAAAATTGCTTTATCATCACTTTTATTTTTGGACTTGTCTTCTCTTTAGATTGTGTCTGTACTTTGTTGTTTTATTTGTTTTAATGAATTTTATATTAGTAGAACGCTATAAATTAGAATGTAAATTATTGGTGAGGGCAAGTGTTGTAGTTGGGGTTTACAGGGAAAGAATTTAATACAGGACACACAATTTATAGGGTTATTTTATACTATTCACCCAAAGAGTCCAATGTAAAAGAGTGTGGGAGATCTGTCCATATATTAGAGACCCCAAGAATCTAGCTGAGGGGCCTGAATCCTGTAGCAATGTCCTGTATAAATCTATCTGAAGACCCAGATAGAGCACATGGTAATGTTGTACACGAGTTCTACTGGAGGCCTAGAACACATGACAGTGTCTCATGTGAGTCTGGATCAAGGACCTGCACTGGGAAGGCCCAAAGGTCAGTGGTGGAAGCTAGAAAGTCTGAGCCAATGGGATGAAGGGTCTGTGCCAGTAGGCTGAGAGATCTGCACTGGAGCCAGGAAGTGAACTTCAGTGTAAGGAACAGTGCTCCCCTGAAAAGAATCACAGTCGTCCTCAGCAAGAATGACAGCAAGGTCCCAAGCTCACATGAGAACAGGCAAGTTCATATTAGTAAAACCAGTGTGATAAGTTTTTCCAGGAAAATAAACCGCACGCTCTCTTCGCCTCCAGTTGTCATTTTGTGCTGTTGGCAACAATTCTCACGTGCATCATCCACACCCAGAATCACACTGTTTCAGTTCATCTGGGTGTTACAAGTTGACAATTAATTAATCCTTCACAGTAAGTCTTCTACAATCTTATGATTAAATGGCCACCTATGAATTTAAGCTGTATTCTTAGACTTTCATAAATATTTTTTACCTGATTTCTTCTGTCTTAAGAGAAAAAAATTATGCAGATGACTGATGTAGTCAGGGGTTGCAAGGAGAACAATTACATTCAGGACACATAATTTATAGTATTATTTATAATGATCACCCAAGGAGTCAAATACAGAGAACGTGCAGGAAATCTGTCCACATCCTAAAGATCTAGAGAATCCAATCGAAAGCGTAGATCCCATGGCAATAACCTGCATGAGTTCAGCTGAAAACCCAGAGCCCACGACAATGATGTATGCAAATTTATTTCACTGAGGGAAAGGCCCAAAGGTCAGCCATGGAAGCTAGAAAGTCTATGCCTGCTGGGTGAAGGATCTGTGCTAGCAGGCTGAGGGTTCTGTACTGGAGCCAAGAAGCCACACTCAAAATAAGGACTGGGGCTCCCCTGAAAAGTGCCACAGCCATCCTCAGTGACAATAAGGTCCCGAGCTCCTTTGATGATGAGAACAACCAAGTACATATCAGGCATCCAGTGTGACAGACTTCTGGAGATTAAACAGCACACATCTTCCCCTCCGGAACCAGGAAGCGATGTTCAAAGGAAGGAACAGAGCTCCCCCAAAGTGAACTGCAACAAGGTCCCGAGCTTCTCCAATGATAACAGTCAAGTTCATATCAGGGGAGCCAGCATGACAAGCTTCTCCAGGAGAACCAACAGCTCCAAACAACACTTACAAGAACCCACAATGCTGCTCTTCTGCAGGTCTCGTTTTTATGCTGGCAGCAGTCCTCTGGTGGGCCATCCGCAGTCAGCATCACACTGATTCAGGTCAGCTGGTGTTTAAGTTGACCACCAGTTACCAACCCACTACAATGACCGAATCAGTTTAAATATTTCTTCAATGGGTTAGATAAGAATCTGATAAAAATCTTAGTCCCTGGGCAAGAGAAGAATGAGAAGATTTCACAATTTTTACAGTTGTCTCTTCTCTGTTCTCTATCTGAACTTTCTTAACTCTTCATCATGAGGACCATAGGTGTTTCTGGAAATACAACTCACTAAAGTGTCTGGGCATCTCTAAGCCTACAGTTCCTGGAAGATTCTCATTTTCCAGATGATCCACGCAAGACTAGGAATTCATTAGATTCACAATTAAAGTGTCACTATTGATTTATGGGTCTTCCAGCTTGTGCCTGAAGGATGCAGGATTTTGACCTTAGACTTTTACTTTTATATTTCAGGGTGATGTTTTAATTCTTAGACCTCAATTTTCTGATCTCTTTAAGAAAATTTACTGTTTTAACTCTTTCAGACTTTTTTATGCAATAAGAATCACAGTGTTCAAGTTCTTTGTATGTGAGTGGTGAAACTGAAAGTGCTCACATCTAGTTTTAGTACACCTTTAGTTAATTGACTAATTCTTGTTTTTTCAGTTGTTTTAAGTAATCAGCATCTTAGTAATCTATTCCTACATTTAATGGGACTACTTCCTTGAGGCAGATAATCATTATGGGTTGTCTATCCACTATTGATTTACTGCACCACATATTGATATCAGTGAAAAGAGTAAATTGGAAAAAAAATACACAAATGTGTCTAATTAATAAATGTTGATTTCAAAATTTTAAATATGTTTTGTCAGTATTCTTATTTTATGATATGTACAAATCCTATAGTAATTAATTGATAGTCCAAGTTAACATTTACTTGTAGCCTGTTAGGAACTACTCATCTACATAGCCTATAATCCATTTAAGAATTTAAGGTGTAGCCATTTTCACATATGTCCTTTCCTTTTGATATTAGGAAAAAACTTTTTGCTATATTAGAAGTTTCATCAATTGTGAGATTGTGTAATCATACCGTTTATTGTCTGTGGCATAGTTATCCCTTCACTTGTGCCTTTCAGAGTAGCATATTGTAGGGATTTCATTAAGACTGCTGTTTACTTAACATTCTTATTTCCTTCTTAGATGGCAACTGTGTTTGATTTTGTTTCTTGTTTAGTGAATTTATTCATTCTTATTCTAAATTTCCACAGAGACTATTATGCAAAAATATAAAGACTCTTCAAATAAACTTCTTGAAATAGTAAGTGTATTTAGCTATGAAAAAATCAGAATAAAACTGAAAAACAAACTCTGTAATCTAGTTGGTAAATTTGTTTCTTTTAAATTTGCTCCCCTTAGAAATACAGATTATTAGTGCTGAAGCTAGTTTACATATAAATTAGATTGAAAAATTAATTGAGTAAATTTGAGATAATGAGTCCTGATTTCTTGCTGTTAGGGAAAGAAGTTACAAATAAGCAAGAATACTCTCTCACATTATTATGGTTTACATTTAAAATGTCTCCCAAAGCCTCAAACGCTGCCAGGTAGCACTTTTGTGAGTGACTAGATCAAGTGTATATGACTAGGAAATAAGGGTGTTGATAACTAAACAAGTCCACTGATTGGTTTAACATAGTTGTGTGTGTGGTGTACCCTGGGTGTGAATGGCACCAACAAATAGGTTAGCAGCCTGATTGGAATAAAAAGGGAAATGAAGTTTTGCTGCTGTTGGTTACTTCCATCCTGCCTTGTCATGAACTGTTTCTCCTCTGCAGTATCCTTCTGCTATGCCACCCCACCTTGGAGACTGCTGACTATGGACTGAAACCTCTACAAACTGTGAGCTAAAATGAACCTTTCCTTTAGCTGGTGTGCCTCAGGAATCTTTTTCCAAGAAAGTAACTAACACAAATATTGACTCTGTTGTCCATTATTAGACTTAGAAATATAAATGCAAGGCATATTTATTTTAATCAATGTTTAGATTAACAAACAAAGTAATTGTATAAATGCTTTAGCACACACTTATATTTCTTTGTACAAGCTGCTGACGTATTTGATAAACAATAAGTCAGGCAGCAACAAGCACACCCAGTTCTTGGTATCCAAACACTATTTGCTGTTAAAATGAACAAGAGGTCTTTGGAAAAATGGATAACTTTATTGGTAAAGCAAAGAAATACATAAGACAATCAAGAAACATTTTATAATTCCACATTGTTAAGGGAATTATGAAACATACCAAAATGATAGTGATAACTAGCAAAAACTGAAAACAAAACAAAAAAAAATTCCAAAACATCTCCAAATGAAAGCTGGAAAACTTTCAAAACAGTCAGTATTAGCATTAAACCTAAATAGCAAAATAAATATTCACTAGTCATTACTGGTAAAAATAATTAAAGAAATGAGAGAGAAGGGATAAATCTCTCATGAAAAGTTCCAGTTAACATGTGAAGATGATCCCTCTTCCATGACTCTTTGTTCTCTTCTTGAGTGCATGCTGGAGTTTGTGAATTGCTTTAAAAAAGAGGTAGGAACCAACATTCATCATTTAAAGGACAGAGAGTAAATATTTTAAGATTCTCTTGCAGAGATTTCTGTAGTAACTATTAATCTTTGATATTATTAAAATGTTCAAAATCAGCAGATATATAATGAATAAATAAAATAATGTGACAATATTTTAGTTAAATTTTATTTACAAATATAATTGTTGGGCCCTCTTTGTCCTAGAGACCATAATTTTTCAACCTCTTGAATAGAGAATTTATAAAGAGAAAAAAAGTAATGATTTTTGTAGTGGAGAAATTTGTAAAATACAACTAAACTATACGATGAAGGTTAACATCAACAGTTTTGTCTTGTAAACTTTATATATCACGTGATCAGCTACACTGAGAAGAGCACTTCACCTTTATGGTTTTCTTCTCCAAAATCCTTAACTCTGTGTAGCACTGAGAAATCAGAGAAATTCAAATTGTACAAATACCTGATCCTTCGTTTTTCAAAACTGACAAGATTCAAAATAAGAGACCGAAAGCACCCATCTTACCTAATTTTTTGTAAAAAGAGCTCTTTTTATTCCAGCTGAAGTAAATTCACTTCTAATTATGATGATGATAATGTACTAGAACAGGGATTTGAGTTTATCACATAAGTTAAAACTATTAGATCTTTAAAAGTTTGAAATCAAAGAAGAAAGAGCAGGATTTCCTTTCCCAACATTTGGGTTAGGGGATACTAAAAAATTACCTCAGATTAGTGCCCAAAAGTTTTTGTGTTCCTTTTTGAATACTCTAAATGTTCCAAGAGTAATATTTGAAGATGTTGTGGTGATAGCACAGGTAATGTATGATTTGAAAATCTTCTGTGCATTATCATCTTGGCTATAGCATCACTACCAGAATGGAACACTGGAAAATTATGTGTAACTGGGGGAGGCTCTGTTTTTTTCATACTTGTATGGAATGTTGCCTAAGTGTGCTTTTTGTCTAATTTTAAATGAGCTTCCTAAAGAGAGCCTTTGGAGTACCTCATTTTTACCTATATTAAACATAAAGCTATGTGAAACTTTAGGAGTGACAACAAACAACTACCACTCTCGGAAAGTATTTGAGGCAAGAGCAATCATTTACATTAGCTCCCTTTTTAATATTCCTGCTTCTATGGTACTTTACTGAAACAACGTGCAGAAACTAACAATTGATTATTCATAGAGACAGTAAATGATCAGAGATCAAACAGATCCTTAGATCATTCAGCCATATGTGGTAAGGTAAAGACTATGCAGGAATTGGGGAAGACCAAACGTGGCGGGAAGACATAGCACACTGGGTTAACACTTTATTTGTAATTTCTTCCTTAGAATTCAATCCAGCAAAATTTGTACTTTCTAGAAATACTTTTAAACATGTGAAGATTTTCTGCAGGCATAATAAAATTTACTGTATACTAATGTACCGTCATACAGCCTGGACTTGCTGAACTTCAGAAGTAATTTAATGTACTCCATTGCTGATAGGATAATACTTTGCAGAAAGAATTGCAATATTTAAGTAATTGGTCACACATATGAACCATAACATGTGATTCATACAACCATTTATATTCAAGGTTCAATTCAGTGTGTGAAATATTTGCCAACCACATGAGCAGAAGAAGCTAAGATCATGTAACTAGGCATACCCCTTGAACTGTGAAAGGCAAGTTATTTTTTATTGATAATGTAACTGAAATGGAGGCCAAGTCACTCATGGAACTGTTTGGGTTTGAACAAAAATCACATTGCCCACTTAGGACTACCGCTGGCCTCTATTCATACAACAGAAAGCAATGTAAATTTGAATGGGACTTTGAGCAGAAGCAGGCATTAAATGTTTCACAAAGATTTACAGTCTAGGCATTCCCACTGGGATCTTATGATCTGCCTTCTCAGATGATTTTAGAACTGACTTCAACTAGAAAGCTCTACATGAGCATTTTGGCAGAAACTGAATAAGATTACTCAGCAGAGACCACTGAGATTTTAGATTCGAGAGCTACCTGATGCTGTCATTCACTATAGCCCTTTGAAAGCTATTTACCAGTTTTTCCATGACCCCATCATGGCAGTACATAAAGTATGCCCAGGCCTGGTAATACAGATGGGTAGTGAACAAGAAGGTTTCAAATACAAGAGCTGTTCAGCAGAACTCTCTGATAAAATTAATATGCTGTGTTCAAGATAGTAAAGCATGGAGACATTCATGGTGAATTCACCTCATATCTATGGGAACAGATCATATGAAGGGCTGTGACTTTATACCTCTTAGAATCTCCTTAGTTATTGTTATTTTTCTGAATCTGCAATCACTTATTATTCACAATAACACTAACTGCTTGATAAGGGGAGTTCCCAAGTGAAACAGCAAGGAGGTTTGCCTTACGGTTTTGAGAGTGGTTTTGATGTATCCTTCAGATCATAAAGCTGGCAATAGAAAGCAAAGTCAAAGATGAACACTGAGCAGAGATGTTGCTTATTTATTTGTGAGAGGATGAGGTATTACACTTCTGACCCTTAAACCAACAGTATTGTATAAAGCCGAATTGGTGGAGAAAATGGACCTAAAGGGCCGGGGATCTAGCTCAGTGTCCTAAGCGCCTGCCTGGCAAGTGAGAGGTCTTGAGTTCAATCCCTGGTGCCTGCAAAAAAAGAAAAAAAAATGGACCTAGGACAATCAGATAATTTTTGTTTAAATCCCATATATACTACTTTGGTAATTAGAGGAAGATGGAATAAACTCAAATCTTAAAGGTGGAACTTGGAGGTCAGTTACTGAGAATGCTTCTTGACAAGAATTCCAGGTACGTTTTATCTAGGCTTTGCTTATCAAATGATAAAAACAACCTGAGAGAATTCATTTAAGTTTTAAGCTGTCAATTGCCTATCTTCATGGCCTATTTGAATATATTTCATATGATGAAGCACTTCCCTGTATAATTTTATTTTACTTACCATTTAACCATTTTCTTACTGCTAATCTTTAAGAATCAGCATGAAGGGCCAGAAATTTAGCTCGGTGGCCTAAGCGCCTGCCTGGCAAGTGCAAGGTCGTGAGTTTGATCCCCGGTGCCGCAAAAAACAAAAAACAAAAAACAAAACAAACAAAACAAAAAAGAATCAGCATGAAGCATAATATTACACAAGCATATCACTGTCATTATAATTCCATGAACAGAAATCATTTTAAATTGGAAGAGACAATTGAAAGGTTAATTGTTTAAACAAATAAAGGAAAAGTTTGGAAGGACTTGGTAAGGTGACTAAAAGATATGATTTCATGATAAAGAGATAGAAGACAAAAACTGTAGATAATACCGAGCAAAACTTTTCTCAACTGATCAAGTTGAAAGAAGGCATGGGGAATGATGCCATACATAACTGTGTATATTACTCATATTTTCTTCTCTTGTGTTTCTTGTTCTAATTTCCACGATTTTAACAGTATTAGGGACAACTGAAAACAACTCTTTTGCCAAGTGTAAGAGAAAATCCTGTATCTCTTTTTCAACCTGGTAAATCATACTGTATCGTCCTGGGAACTGATGTTACTGCACTAAAATATTAAAGTACAATCTAACTAGGCCAAGTTGACATATAAAAACATATCATAGGTGGCAGTGTGAGAGTATATGTTGCATTAGTCAGCTTTCTCCTTGTTGGGACACAGTACCTGACACCTACAACCCTGTTCTTGGTTATGCAGAACTAATCTGGTCAAAATAGCCTTATAGTATATATACTGAATATATATATGGCAATCCCAAACAAAACATCATCATTGCTTTTCACATAACTAGAAAAAATAATTCTAAAATTTATATGCAATCAGAAGAGACCCATATGTACTGTTATGGTTGGTACATTATGTCAACTTGAGCAGTTTAGAAGTCTAAAAGACTCAGCAGGGAGCCAGTATTAGTTTGTAAATATCCTCATCCTATGCAAGAAGTCATGGAGATTTTGTGAGTGCTACACTGGCCCTGGTGTGGGTGGTGGCCTGTGTACAATATAAAAGAGCAAAAGAGTCTTGCTCTGCCTCCTTTTACTCTGGCCGCTTTCGTTGGCTGCTGTCTTGAAGTGTTGTCCCAGGTCCATGCCACTCTGTCTTGGAGCCAGCTGATTATGGACTGAAACCTCCACAAACAGTGAGGTAAATAAACCTTTCCTTGCTTCATTTTGGGTGTTGGGTATTTTGTCCCAGTAACAAGAGAAAAGTTATCAAGACATTTACCAAAGCAAGCCTGAGCAATAAGAGCAAGGGAAGAGATATCACAATCTCAGACTTCGTTATTCTACTAAGCTAGAGTATTAAAAACATCATGGCCCCGGCACAACAAAAGACACATAGAGCAATGCAAAAGAATGTAAGATTCATAGCAGCCTTTTTATGGATAGCCTTTTTAACAAGTGGTGCTGGAAAACTTTTTATCACACACAGAAGAATGAATGTTGATGTATACCTCTCACCCTCCAATCAAGTCAAATCAACTCAAAATGGATCAAAAGCTTATATAAAATAGAAACACTGAATTTGTTGGAAGCAAACAAATGGTAAACATTTTTAAGACATAAGCATAGGCAAAGACATACTAAACTGACTAATTGCTCAATAAATATTATCAAGAATCAAAAAAATGGAATTATATCAAATCAAAAGTTTTCACATGATAAAGGAAATAAGAGTGAAGAAGCAACTTACAAAATAAGAAAATTTTCCAGCTAGTCTTTAGACAGCAGACTAATATCTGCTATATATGAAAAATAGCTAAACAAATTAGACTACCCAAAACAAAAGAGCCAGTCAGTAAGTTGGCAATTGAAATAAATGCACTTCTTAAAAGAAAAAATGCAAGTGGCTAACACATACATTATAAAATGTTCAATATCTTTGACCATTAGAGAAATGCCAGTCAAAATAACACTGAGTCTACCTTAATCCAGAAAGAATGGTCATTATCAAGGACCCCAAAAATACAAATGCTGGAAAGTTTATGGGGAAACTTCCTACATTGCCATAAGCATGTAAATTAGTAAAGCCACCTTAGAAATCAGTAGCGATTCCTCAAAAACTAGAAACAGAAATTCTGTTTTATAAAACTGGACCTCTTCTGAGTAACTTGCTGATTCAGTGAAGTTATCATAGAGGAAATATTCAAATCTCTATTAATAGCAGCACAGCTCACAATGGCAGAATATGTGCCATTACCAAATGAATGCATAAAGAAATTGTGATAAATATACACAATGGAGTACTACTCAGCCATGAAGAATAAATTTAAGTCTACAAGAAAATGTCTGGACATTGAAAAGATAAATTTTAATTTAAAAAATCATTCGCAAATGGATCAATATAAAAAAACAAATGGGAAAGTTCAAAAAAATTTTTTTGAGATAGGATGTCACTGTTGTTCACACTGGCCTTGAACTCAATTATATGAGCCAGACTGGCCTCAAAGTTACAGCAATCCTCTTGCCTGAGCCTCTGTAGTGCTGAGATAACAGGTGCACATCACCATATCTGGCTTTGAGAATACAAATAATTAGTAAATGGTACTGGGAAAACTGGATATCCACAGAAAGTGAAGAGAAGGTTGAGTACAGTCCCATGTATATCGCCATGTACTAAACTAAAATCAAAATGGATCAAAATCTAAATATTAAAAGGGAAAAAATTTGTTGGAAGATAAAACAGATAAATTTTAAACACATAAACATAGTCAAAAACTTTCTAAACAGAACCCTTATGTTCAAGTCAGGATTTGCAAGGAAAGAGATTTAGTAAGGAACACATAATTTATACGATTATTGTATAATATTCACCCAAAGAGTCAAATGCAGAAGAGTGCAAGAGATCTGTCCACACGCTAGAGTCCTAGAGACCCGAAGGATTCAACTGAGGTCCTGGATCCCATCACAATGCCCAGCAGGAGTCCATCTGAAGACCTAAGGCCCATGGCAATATCCTCCATGAGTTCAGCTGGCGTCCTAGAAC
>RJWT010035915.1:0-13379 GCA_004365215.1 Cuniculus paca | reverse complement strand
GATGTGCCAGTGTTTTCATTGGAAAGATTAGTAATGTCCTCAATAACAAACACCACTTTCCATTCTGTGGTATTAGTGACAAGACACTGTATTTAATGCAAGGAAGGGAATGGTCTCCCAGCCTCTGTGAAGTCTCCAGATCTGGGCTGTCATAGAGGGTGAAAGGGTAAGGAAATGCTTTCATTTGAAGAGTTCAAGATCATTAGTGTCTAGTAATTGTCTTTCTAGTTGTACTCATTTTAAGGAAAGCCCAGTTCCCCTTGTGCTTCTGAGCCACCTTATCACTAGAAACCAGAGAAGTGTGAGGCATTCTCCTGAGGAAGGCTCAAGGCCCTGCCGACCTCTGCAGCCCCCATCTACGCCTGTGCCCTCCCTGCCCAGGCTGGGCTCCTTGGCCGGAGGGTGCAGAATGCGAGGAGACAGTGAGGCTGAAGTAGCGGGCAGCTGTGAGGACAGACAAGAGTCCCCAGTAAGCACGAAATGGTCCAAATTCCCCTTGATTCTCTTAACTGAAGATCAGAGTTTAGGTAAAAACTGAGCTTAAATGAAACTGAAGATGGCAGCTTACCACAGAGACAATCCATTCGTGCTAACTGCACTGTAATACCTGAATAATAAACTCTTCCCCTAAGCCAAATGAACTGTATGTCCAAAAAAACTCTTCTCATTCCCTTATTTTTGAAAAAATAATTTTATAATACACTGCAGTCTATTCATTGCTGAGTGTTTTATTAGTTGTGGCATAAATGTAATAATTAGTATATAATAATGAAAGCAGTAACTCCAAAATTATTAAAATCAAAGATAAGTAATTTACCTAAGCTCACCCTACCCACAAAGGAAAAGAGCCCGGGCTCAGGCTTAGGTCCAATTTGGACATCCAAACTGACAACTCACACGATTCATCTCTATTGCATTACCTGCCTTCCATGAACCTCGTAAGGATTCCCCACAAAGGCTCCCTTCCTGTTACCTCCTTTCAAAATACAGCAAGAGCCCTCCCTCTCCCTCTCTCTCTCCCTCCCTTTCCTTTCCATCCTTCCTTTGTTTCCTTTTTATTTTCATTCTTTTATTTCTTTTTCTTTCTCCTATTCTTTTTTAGTCATTTGTTTTTTATGTTACCTTTGCTGACTATAAAAGCTACACATGATCGTTATTTTGAAAAAATTCAAAAGAATAGACCCTAGAAAATAAAATCCCTGTACTTGCAGTGTGAATTTCTCATACACACATACTAATTTATATCCAGTTTACACCTTGCCCTTTTTTCACTTAATACCTTGAAAACAACTCTTGATGTTAATAACCTATCTATCTCATTATTTTACCAGGAGAATAGTGGCATTCTAAATATATACACATATGTATATTTAAAAACTAAGGAAATAATTGCAAAAACACAAAGATAATTATTGCAGTATTTAAAAATAATATTTATACATACAAAAATTAACAATAACCAATGATTGATATTAAAATTATTTCTATGTTCTATCCATAATTCTGTAATAAATATTATTTTACAACCATGAGACTATGTGCTCAAGATAGATTTCTAGATTTGGAATTGCTAAATCAAATGATCTATTTTAAATTTTGATATATGTAACCAGGCTGCCTTCCAGGAAGGCTATAACAATTTACATTTTCACCAAAATGTATTGCTATCCATTTTGTCATCCCTACTTATCATCATTTTTTTTCTTGACAATTTGATAAGTAAAAAATGATTTCTTGATCATTTCAATTAGTATATTTCTTATTGGCACTGAAACACAAATATTATTATACTCTATTGGTCATTTCCATTTCTTTTTTTTTGCCAATTACCAGTTAACAAAAGGAAACCTCCCTTCAATTTTTCTATTGGGATTGTTCATCTGTTTTCTTATGTATTCACAGGACTTGCTTCAGATTTTGTTGCTAGTAATCCTCAGACAGACAAAATAACTGAAAATATTTCCCAGTTCCTTGCTTGTCTTTCAATTTCATTTACAGTGTCTTCCGTAATAGTGTTGTCTAATTTTTAAATGGTAAAATACACATATCACATATCATCTCAAGCTATTACTTTTCTGAAAACTTCTAGCCAAGAAAGATTAACAGGGGTCAGATTTACCTTGCCACTTGAAACAATTAAAACACTGAGCAGAATATAGAAGACAATGAGTTTTCGAGGCCTTCAACATGAAACAACAAAGAAATCCTCAGATACGCAAACATACAGGTGGCCCTGGACTGCCCACCTGAGCACGTAGAGCAGTGGTGGCAAACCTTTGGCACGCGTGCCTCAGCAGGCACACAGAGCCCTCTCTGTTGGAACACAAGCCAAGTCTCCCAGCATCACCCCAGCAGCCAAGTGTTGGACAGTCAGGCTTAACTGCAGGGTTGGAGCTGTGATCAGTAAGTGGATTCCGGGTTGCAGTTCGGACGCTCTTCCCTAAAAGGTTCATTATCACTGGCCTTTAGGTATTCAGGTCCAGTTCAGGAAAGCAAACCCCGGGCGGAGCCTTCTAGGTTCTCGAGTTGAGCGGATGGAGCCAGCATCAAGGAGATTAAGACAGTGAAGCATCAGCTGAGGGCTGGGAGGGGTGGAGAAAGGGCAGCTGGGTATAACCAGTGCTCTCTGCATGCACGTATGCAAATATCACCCTAAACCCTATTGATTTCTTCAATTAATGTGTTAATAAAAATAAATTAATGCAATCTAATTTTTAAAAAGGAGTTAATGGACAAAAAAAATTCAGGACAGACAGAGCTACACAGAAAAAGAAGTCCTTTCAATCTTCAATTAAGTAAAGATGAACTAATGTGTATGAGGAAAGGCCCAAGGTCCAAGAGAACCACCCAGCACGACGAGATGGGAGAGAGCAGACAGTGCTGACACAGAGCCAGGAATCGCTGGGTTCCCACCAGCCATCATCTACGGGGCATTCAGTAAAACCCCCAGCAGGAGCCTGGCTTCAGTAATGGGGCAGAATCGCCATGGACTAAATGCTGCCATAGCCCCTCTGAACAAAGTTTGATCGCAAGGCTTGAAAAGACCAAGTTATCTCTAGTTGACCTAACCATGCTCCAGGACAAACATGAATACAGCAATGCAAAAATACCTAGCATACAAAAGGGTAATACACACCAAAGCTATTATCTAATAAAAAGTTCGGCACACAAAGAAGCAGAACAACACACAATGAAGAGAAAATCAACTGAAACGAACCCACAGACACAAACAAAGGGGCAAGGCTGTTGCATGGTTTAATTAGCGCCCCCCAAAGACTCATGTGTAAAAGCTCAGTCACCTGCCTATGGTGATACTGGGAGGTGGAGGAACCCTTAAGAGGTGCACCTAGTGGGAGGATGTTAGGTCAAGGGGTGTGTCCTTGAGAGGGGGGCATACTGGGACTCCAGTCCCTTCCTGTCTTGCCCTTTGCTTCCTGGCTGCCATGAGCCACACAGCTTCTTCAGTTATGTGAGCCACCATCAAGTGCTGCCTTGCCACAGGCCCAAAGGTAAGAGGGCCAAGTGGCCATGGACTGAATCCTCTGAATCTGTGAGCTAAAATAACCTTTCCCCCTTGTAAGTATATTATCTCAGGTATTTTGTTACAGTGACAGAGAGCTGACTAACAGAGTTGTGTACCAATAGAACATTACTTTCAAAAATAGGTTGTGAATTTGCATCACAGCCTATTGTTTGTCTTCCCAGGAGAGTGGAAAAGCTGAAGATGTTAAGAAGAGCCATGGAAGATGGAGGGGGTAAAAGGACCCAAATGAAACTTCTAGAAAACTCTGAGAAATAATTAAAGAAAAATGTATACCTTGCTGAAGAAAAGCTTAGTGAGCTTGCAAATGAAACAATCTAAAACCATAGAAGCCATCAAAAATAAGTATCAGAGAAAAAATACAAACTATGGGACAAATTCAAGCAGCCTTATAGACTTGCAACTGATTCCCCAAAGGAGAAGAATGGGAGGCAAAGCTATAAACTATAAGCCCATGTATATAAGAGTCTCAATGAACCCCAAGAACAAGAAACATGAAGAAAACAACCACCAGTCACACCATAACCAAATCGCTCATGGTCAGCGCAAAGCCATTACACCTCTGAGTTAGGATGGTGCAAGTACAGCCGGTAATTTCAGACAGTGAGGTCACACACGACACTGGTCTGCTTGGATCTGTCTCTGATCATGAGCAGCGTAAGTTCAGGAGACTCAGGTTAACATTTATCCAAATCAGCACAGTGCTGGTTGTATAGAGTATTTAGACAGGAAGGGAGACTGAAGGCCATCACTATCTTGGCCTCTGATGAACTGCGCGTGGCAAGGTCTGCTGACTCCCTTCCTGATGTCTGGCATACTGAGGCTGGTGTGAGTGGGTGTTTTGGGGCCTCGGCCTCCCAAAGCCTCAGGGCTTCTGCTTTCCACTTCTCAGGATGTAGCCACCATGGAAGGAGGCATGTGCTGAATAGCTAAGGTCAGGCCCCACTGGGCAGGCGAGGTCGCAGCTCACAGGACTGGGGTTCAGTTCAGCCCACCAGGCAAAAGCAGCCTCAATGGGACTTGGGGACATCCGCAGAAGAACTGAACCACTGTTGTCTGGGATACCAGCTTTGGGGATGCTTTGCCAGGCTCCAGTAGATACCAGAAATACCCTTTCTATCAGTGTCATGTTTAGAAAAGAAAGCCCTTGTCACTTTATATTACAAAAATACAAATCTATGTTTTTGCCTCATACCTTTATACTTTTAATTTTGTACATTAAGCAGCTTGATACGTTCTGGCATATGATGTGAGTGTAAATCCAATCTTTGTTTTTCCAAATCATCATCCTAATAACATTTAATAAATAACCTGCCATTCTCCTATTGATCTGAATGCTATTTTTATCATATACTAAATTTTGAGGACACCTCAATGACACAAAAGTCCCAAAGAAATATATTCAAATCCATCTTTAAATGTAGAACTGATTAAACCAAGTGAGCCGTATTTCTACAAGTTTCTGTATTTTCTTTGAAAGTACGCATATGTACACTTTATTATATTCTTTTTCTACATTTCAAGAGGAAAATCAGAAACATGTGTTTTCCAACATTTTGACATGCAAATAGTCTTATTATTCAGAAAGCTTTTTAGTATTGTATTCACTGTAATATGATTTTACTGGTATTAATTAACCCTGGTCTTGTAATGTGGTTTCTCCAGCTCCCTGAGTGTTATTAACCAAATGACCTTAAGTCAGCACTTATCCAGCTGAAAATGCTTCTTGAGGAGCCTTCACTGCAACTTACAAATGCAAGATAAAATTCAAGTCAATTTTTCCCTTCGTGAAAAACACAGGAAAAAATAGATCTCATTATAATTCCAGGTAAGACTTCGTCAACATGCAGATCTCCCAGGAGTTTTTCAGCCCCTTAAAGTGAAATCTATAAGAAGACATTTTATGGAAATTACTCCAATGGCGAGATGAAGCCTTCGGTCTGTCCCAGTGAAGCGTGCGAATGGTGTGTTAGGAGAGCTCTGTCAGAGAAGACCAACGACTACTTCCAAGTGCACATTCGAACATCGCCTTGGATTTGCCTCTGTCTAGCTCTGCTCCAGTCAGGTTTCCCGTATGGGTTTCACGGAAACCACTAAACTGAAGGAAGGAAAGAATTGTAAAAGGCAGAAATAGAAGAAAGGTGTCGACTCCTTGATAGGATCTCAAGAAAGCACAGCTTGCCTACACATGATTCCACCCTACAGTCTCCTACCTGCTAGTCCTGCGCCACAATTTGATCATGTTCCCTGAACTCCATTAGAGATTAATTTCAGTCCATAAGCATCCTCTTGCTAAAACACATAAACATTTCTAAATATTTAGCAGCTTCCCAAATGTCACCACACTTGCGTCAATTCATTCTGTCACTGGATTCTTCTAAGAGATTGTTGAAATCGCCTGTATTAAAGAAGTGAGATTTCTCCTCATTATGTTAAAAACACCTTCATTGTCCCAGTTCGTAGCTTTGCTATAAGAAATCATTTTAAATTAAACGTTCAATCTTGAGATAATTATGGATACACATGTAAGATGCACACATATTGTAAGAAATGGTATATAAGAATTTCCCACAATGGTAATATCTCGTAAAACTAGAGGACAAAATTACAATAAAGATGTTGACATTGATACAGTGAAGATATGGAGTACTTCTGCCACCCTAGGGTCCCTGTGTGGCCCTTTTATAGCCATAGCCACCTTCCTCCTTGTCCCCGCCTTTCTTTGCTCTGGTCAACAGTAATCTGTGCCCTCATCTACTATTTTATCATTTTAAGACTGTTGTATGAATGCAATGATTTATTGTGAAACACTTTCAAATCAGTCTGATTCATTCAGCATAGTTCCCTGATGATCCATTTAGGCTGCAGTGTGAACCAGTACTTCATTCCCTTTCATAGCTGAATAGTATTCCTTGGGGTAGATGAGCCAAACCATGTTAAGCATTTGCCCATTGTTATGGCTTCTACCTAGATGTCTCCCAAAAGCTTCATCTAGTCATATGTGGCACTTTCGGAGGTGACTGTGTCTAGGATGTGTGAATGTGGATTAAGGGTGCAATACCAGGATTAAGGGTGTGTGCCTTAGTCCACTCATTGGTTTATCATAGCTCTGGCTATGGATAACGGAAGCCCCACCCTGGGTGTATGTGGCACCAGTCAATAGGTTTACAGTCTGGATGGGATACAAAGCGAAAGAGGAAAGGCAGGCTGGCTGCTGCTCCTTTTTGCTCACTGCTGAGTGCCTTCTGTTTGCCATGCAAGGAACTGCTTCTCCTCTGTGATGCCTCCCTGCCTTGAAGTCACCGACTATGGACTGAAACTTCTACAAACTGTGAGCAAAACAAACCCTTCCTCCTTTAACCTGTGGCTCTCAAGTATTTTTTCTCAGCAATGAGAAAAGTAACTAAGACACCCATGACAGGATATCTGGATTGTTTCCAGTTTGTGGCTGTTATAAATATAAATAAAATTTGTATACAGGTTTTTGTAGGAATATAAGCTTTTCATTTCTCTTAGATAAAATAGGGTTTCTTTTTCTTCTTTTTCTCTTCTTTACCTACTGTGGTGGATTGACAACTGGTGGTCAGCTTGGAACACCCAGCTGAATTGAATCAGTGTGGTGTGGGGTGTGGAGGGCCCACCTGAGGACTGCTGCCAACATGAAAAGGAGAACTGGGGAGGAAGAAGTGCTGTTGTTGGTTCTCCTGTTGCTGTGGGTTCTCCTGAAGGAGCTTGTTGAGCTTCTTTCCTGATAGGAACTTGGTTGTTCTCATCATCAGAGAAACTTGGGACAACAAGGTTTTGAAATCAATTGATTTCATTTTAATATCAAACCAATCAATAAACACAATCTGTCTCTCTCTCTCTTTATTTAGATCTTGTTTGATTTTTTTAATCAGCATCTTGTAGTTTTCAGCAGACAATCTCCAAGCACATTTTCTTAAGATTTATATGTATGCATTTTTCAGTTTCTTTGGAGCAACCGTGAGCAACTGGTTTTCAGTGTCACTGTCTACACTGTCCACACCTTCATGGCTCGCAGATAGGAGTATAATGTATTTCTCTACACTTATTGTGTATCTTGTGATTGCATTAAACTCATTAATCATGGGAATATTTTTGTAGAGTCTTTAGAATTTTCTGTACCCCCAAACATGTCGCTCGGAATTTAGCTCAGTGGCCTAAGCACCTGCCTGGCAAGTGCTAGGTCATGAGTTCAGTCCCCAGTGCAGCAAAAAAAAAAAAGTCACATGACCTATAAACAGGGACAGCTTTATTTCTCTCTTTCAAACCTCAGTGTCTTTTATTTCTTACTCTTCTCTGGCTAGACTCCACTGACTAGAACTTCTATTCCTCTATGAACAATGGTGTGAGTCTACATCCTTAACTTGTTCCTGATTTGCCTGGAAATAACTGAGTTTCACGATCCAACGAAGTGTTAGGAGGCTGAAGGTATACCTCACTAGGACAGCATATGCTCGATGTGTGCACGGCCCTGGGTTCGATCCCCAGTACAAAAAAGAAACAGAGAGGGAGAAGGAAGAGGAAAAAGAGGAGACGAAGGAGGAAGAAGAGGAGGAGCAGAAGGAGGAGGAAAAAGAAGAGAGGGGGAAGACGGAAGTAGGCTTTTCTTTTTCTCCTGGTACTGGAGATCTGACCTGGGGCTTTGCACTGAGCTACACCCCCAGCCCCACCTGTCCCACCCCAACTTTATCTTGAGTCGGGGTCACTAAGTCACTAAGCTCCATAGTCAGGGCTGGAACCGTCCTCCTGCCACAACCTGCCCAGGTGCTGGGATGGCAGGTGAGCGCCACCATGCCCGGCTTGAGGGTTTTCTTTATTTTTTCCTTTTCATCATGAAATCGTGTTGGCTGTTGTATTTTTCTCTTTTCACTGTTAACATGCTGGATGGCACTGGCTGATGTTTCAAAGAGGAAACTTTCCTTGCAACCCTGGAGTACCCTTGGCCATGGTGTGTAATTCTTTCTAACCTTGCCGAATTCTATTTGCTAATATCTGTTCAGAATTTTTACAACCATGTTCATAAGGGATATGGTCTATACTTGTCTTTTGTGTGCTATATTTGGTTTTGGATTCAGTATAAAACGAACTTCATGAAATGAACAGGGAAGTGTTGCCTTTGCTTTCTGAGACTGCATAGAATAATTTTCACTTCTAAATGGTACTGTTTTTGTGTACCCCAGCTTTGGCCTTTACTACTCGGTGATGTAGGCTTCTCACTGAGCTCCCTTCAGTTTATTCACCATAAAAAGAGGTGTTGAAGCCCACTCCACAGAGGACTGTGAGGAGTTCGAGGCAGACTAGAACAGAGGCGAGGTGGATACCATCGCGGCGGAGAGCCACCAAGCCCTGGGATTTTTTCTGTGATCATCACCCCAGGGACCGGGCTAGGTTAAGGCGTGAGCAGCATCGGGTGTGGCTGAGCAGCTTCTCCTGCCTCACTCAGTGCAGCTGTGGTTCTGCTCTTCACCACCCCACCTCTCCTCTCTGCAATCACGGGGCCTCCACCCTCCACTCCTGCCCATCCGGACCGCTCCACACGTAATCCAGTCCTCAGTCTTCAGCCCAGTCTCAATGACGAAGCCTTGCTAAATGCATAGCACTCTCCTCCTTGGAAGCTTGTATCACCGCTGTGCATCACTGCATGACTCTGATGTACAAAGCCTGTCGCTAAGCTAAGGCTCTCTTGAGCATGGAGTCAAAAGAAGCGGTCTTACCATTTCCCAAATCTGTCCCTAAATGGATCAGTGATACCTCGCACCCAGGGAGTATTTCCTAAGAATGCAAATGAAAGCCCCAGGGCAATTGCTGTAAAGACACTTTAAAAGCTTCTCATTGCCCCTAAAATTGTTCTTAACATATAGCAGAAAGTATAGCTTGGCTATAAAGTATTTTTTCTTTATGATATTAATGTGAATTTTAACCATGGAAGTATGCTGATAAGAATTTTATCAAATTCCTTAGAGATGGTTACACATTTGTGAATGAACATTTACGCATGGTGGTAGCAGTCTCCACAGACCCTCTCTCCTCCTTCCTCCTCCCCCTTCTTCTCCTGCCACCAACCCTCCTATGTCCTTGCATTTGTGTAGCTTCCTGTCTGTCTGAGAACTGGACTGGCCCTGAGACTTCTTGTGACCAGGAACATGCGGCAGAAGCGACGCTGTATGGTTTCCAAAGTCAAATCACAAGGTTCAGCCCTCTAGCTGCCATCTGCCATCCTTGAACTATGTATGTGTGCAAGGAGATGAAGACCACTGGCTTGGAAATTCAACTATTTTAGAGCAGCCATGCTGGAGGAAGCCTGGATGCCATGTGGAAAGGAGAGAGAGAAAGAGAGAGAGAGAGAGAGAGAGAGAGAGAGAGAGAAGGGAGGGAGAGAGGAGGGGAGAAAGGGGAGAAAGGAGACCCCACTATCTCGAACTAATCTCACTCATCCCAGCTAAGGTGTCGAATGGCCCTGTAAAAAGCCAGTGTGTGCCTAGCAGTGTTCACGGCTCAACGCAGACCCCTGTTCAGGGCCCCAGAGCTTTGTGGTAGTCTCCAGGCAGCAATATATAACCCAACACATGCTTAGAACATAATCACTTGGGCACATCACAAGAGGACTAGTATAACAGATGTTTTTTATTCTATTCATACCCCTTAAGCTATTACTATTTTGTCTATTGTTGCTGTTTTTCATAGTTTTTATGTCATTAATTTTATTGCCAGTTTGAATTTGAGTTCATTATTTCATATTTCAAATTATAATTGGATTATTAATAACAGTAACCACAAAACATTTTTCTTTGTAGAATCTACTCAATTGTTTATTAAAATATGTGACTTTTAAAATACTCTTTGAAAGGAAGGATAATGTCTTGATTGTTTTTCTCTGTACTAAGCAGTACACGGCATTTATACAATAAGGAAGGGTTGAGAATTGAACTGGTAAGTGATGGGAAATGATAATTTGATGAAAATTCAATCAAAACTTTCACAGAATCCACCAATGACCCAGTTAAGAATTTGTAAAATACAGGAAGAGTTTTTATTTGACATCTATTGTCATGTCTACTTAAAATTCTTAAGCTTTTCATTATAATTCAATGCTATCCATTTCAATCGATTATTTCTCCAAAACTCATATTGTAACCAACAATTAATTCACATATAAAAAGTCACCTTAAATGCATTTGAGGGCCTATTGGGAAATAATCAAATAAATACAAGTCTTTTAATACAGCATTTGAACAAAAATAGAAAAATCTTTTCTAAAATCTTGGTTCAAACTGTTTTCCAAGTTTTTGCAAATACTTTCCCCCCTTTTCTTTCTTTACTATCTTAAGAAAATAATTTTTTCTTAAAAATCTAGCGAGTACCTACTGGAATTTTATATTTTATATGCACCATTTTTAATTCTCTACTATAGTTGTTTACAAACCCAGTTTCTAAGACAATCTTGACTGTGATTATCTGGAAAAATTATAATCATATGTTTATAAAATCTCAATTTTCCACTCTTTCTTGGTTTGCTTTCTAGTTCACAAAAATAAATGAATTTCTAACCATTTTAGTTAGTTTGGTTTTAAAAGAATGGAATAATACTAACAGTTGGGTAAAAGACTGACAGCTTATTTTATTCTCAATGCATTCAGGACATTCTTTTAAAAGCGAGGACTCTAGAAGTCCATCAGCCAGAAAGTACACAATGAAGGGGTTCGGAGTAAATGAAACACAGTCAAAGATGCTCGGGATGGGCTCCACAATGATGCTGCCCGTGACACATGATGTCAATCGAGTACTCGAAAGAAAGCAGAACGGACTAAGTGCCGAAGCGGCAAGTATAAAGGTGAGCTGTGCTCCTGAATTACTCTCTTTTTACCACCTTCTTCAGAACTTCTCACGCAGCCACTGAACTCCAGAGTACATCGACTGCGATTGTCATAAATCACTGTGACCAAGAAGCCTAGGGAAAAAGCCAGCCTGACTTTCACCTTCTGTCTTCATGAGACAGAAGTTTAGGGGTCAAGAATGGAAGTCTATCAAGAAAACTGAACGACGGCTTAGTCCAGACCTAAGCATAAAACACCAAACCAGACTGAAATAAAGGGGTCCACTCCGGGAATTTGCATGAGAGTGTGGAGATGAAGCTAGAACTCATGGAAACTGACACAGGACAATGCACAAGGATGCACCCGGCAGAAGAGGGGGCCGGGAGGAGCAATGGGCGCAGGTCTCAGATCCCCAGGGGGCGGGCAGGCCCGGGAGCTCGGTTCTCTGCTGGTGTGGCTCTGTGTGACCAAGTTCCGCTTTTCCCCAGGTGTCAGGCCTACAGGTCCAGGCCCAAGGCACGCAGGGCTCTGCCTTCCAGGGCCAAAATGTTTAAAAAAACTTCCCCTGCTGCTGTGTACAGCAGTGTCAGGGCAGGTATTCAGCTGTGCCTTTGTTCTCTGACTTCTCCTGTGAGAAATCACCAAGGAGCTCTAATCGGGTAAAATCACATTTCATCTTCTAAGATTTCTGGGGTCGGCTTATTTGGATATAAAATCGTGTAGTAAAAGCCTGGGCTGGGCGTGAAAGTTAAGAAATGAAAGGGAGGGGAAGTATCAGCCTAAGAAAGTGCAGCGGGCAGCGGCTCGACAGTAAGGTGCATCCCTTGTGTAATACGAACCACAAAATCTCAGTACTAAACATCTGAGCAACTAAGACATGTGATGATTATGATGGGAGAAAAGTGACTGCATTACACTCACATTAGAAGTCGGGATTTTCCCATTGTTAACAACCTTGATCCCAATGCACTGAGACCTGGCTCCCCAATAATAATCACTGATCAAAGGAGTGATTTCATCGCTTACTTGTACTGCAGGCACCGAGCGATCAGAACCTACGAGGACCTGCCAACAAAAGCCTCCAGACAAGGGCAAAGTGTATGAAGTGCAAAGAGTTTATTGCCGCAGTGGAAAGAAAGGGAAATCTTCCAGCTTTTTCTAAAGCATCAATCAAATCTGAACCAAGTGGCACCGAGAGCATTTTGCTTTATGAAGTGCTGGCTCCCGTCAAGGTCATTCTTGATGGCGATGCAAAGATGTCCACAGTGCTTTTGAAGAAGTGGGCACTGGAAACTCTCTTAATGAGTTTGCTCATCCAGCTTCCTCTTAATAGAAGAAGTGGAGTTTGAAAACAAATCTTTAAATCTCAGCTCAGTGCAGCCTCTTTCACAACTACCAAAAAAAAAATACACTTAAAAAGTCATGGATACTGCGTTAAAATAAATATGACATCCCAAAAGCCACTAAACGTTATAATTAAAAACGCCAATTTCTCTCATTTATTCATCACTCTGCTCGAAATTTATACAAAATATTTACCTTTCACTACTGGATCTTATATTTGTTGTTCTCCCTCCTCCCTGGAGACACCTCTAATTTGCTAATCCTTAAGTCCTTGAAAGATGATATGAGTTACAAAGGCTATCAAAAGCCTACACCAATAGAGGAAAGCACAAGATTAGAATTATACCATCTGAAAATGAAGACTTAGAATAAATTTTTTTTTACTATCAGAATGTACCTCAGCATTAAAAATGAAAGAGGACCACTGAGTATGCCTCATGAATTTAGTATATTATTTTACTACTCTATTGTGAAGGAGTCCAGTTGAATCCCTTATTCTGTGAATGCTTTTACTTGATAATCTTGTCTGGCTTTCCAGTGTGAGACTCACTGCTGATGGCCATCAGTACTTTGTCTAAGCCCTCTTGTTATACTAAGTAATGCCATGCTAAGCTACTTTTCTGAGAATGTTACTATTACTGGAGGTCCTGAAGGAT
>RJWT010035914.1:0-13369 GCA_004365215.1 Cuniculus paca | reverse complement strand
GAGTGACTGGACTGTGGGCTTTCAGGGCTGGGAGTGCTCTGGAAATAAAATGTATCAATAAATGTATTAAATGGAAGAAAACAAAGTGTAGGATGGGGGAGAAAATGTTTGTAGACTGTGTTCGGCAAGGATAGCATCTTCTAAAAGTTGTGAGAGAGAAACCGACCGTCAGGCTGAGTGGATGGGATGAAGGCGGCAGACACTGCCCACAAGCACAGATGAGCTCGCGCTGGGAGAGCTGCACTGTCCACTTACGCATTCAGATATCTGGGGGACTGGGGCTTGCATGGAAGCGTGGCTGCATCGTGCTCTGAAATGCCTGGGGACGTCCTTTGGGCTGGCAGCCTTTCTCTTCTCCGCTGCCTCTAACCTTTCTCAGAAGCACACAAAGGCTGACTGCCCGTCACAGCCTCCCTGACCTCTCGGCCTCACTCTGATGGCTTATGATGCTCTCCACACCCACACGTGGCTTTGCGTACCACCCCATGCTGCTCCACAGGGGACAGTCCCTCTGTGCTGTGCCCAGTCCCAAACTCGGCATGCTGCTCATTCTCAGGGGTACCCAGAGGTGTTGCCACCTCAGGGAAACATCAAGACGCACTCACTCACTTGACAAATGTCTGAGCAACCACTTGGTACCCAGAAGCACTTAGCTCTGCAGGACAGCAGTGAATACAGTCAGGCATGGCCACTGCCCCTGGAGCTAATCGGAAAAATGGGTACTAAAACCCAAAATGTACGTAACAGTCTAACAGGTGTTGTGAACAAAGGTAGAAAGCTTCAGAGGAAAATATTGCAGAAATCTCACTGTGGGGACCCATGATTTGTCCCATTCATAGACATAGGACACTGACCAGACTTGTTTTTATGTAGAACCTAGTGTTTCCAGTTCTCAAAGGGACCTGACCTTCTCTGTGCACCTAACATAAGAACTAAAATACAGAGAAGACAGACTGGGTAAAAATCATGGCTCTCAATATGGAAGTCAGCATGGAGATTCCTCAAAAAACTAGAGCTAGAGGTTCCATTCAACCAAGCTATTCCCCTTCTTGATATCTTCCCAAAAGAGTTAAAAGCATCACTGCATAGCAATATATGCACATCCATGTCTATACCAGCACAATTTGTAATAGCTAAATCTTGAAAACAACCCAAATGCCTAAACAGAGGATGAATGGGAAAAGAAAATGTGGTTTTTATATACAATGGAGTACTACTCAGCCATAAAGGAGGATAAATTTGAGATAATTTTAGGTAAATAGATGTCTATGAGACCATACTTTTAAGTATGTTTGGATAGTGCATTGTTTCTCTTGTGTGAGAAACTGAAAGCATAAATAAGGATGAAAATGGATGATAGATACTGGGAAGTAGGAGGAAAATGTACAAATGTGAAGGGGAATAAGGGAGGGGAAGGGGAATGGAAGGAAGGAAAAAGGAAAAATATGAGAATAAAAGGAAAAATGGAAACAAAGCTTTGGTAAATAAGGAGGGGAAAATGGTTGGAAGGGGGAAAAATGGGGAGAAAAGGAAGAATCATGATGTATTATGTACAGGTACAAATTCCCTATGATGAATGTGATCATTGCATATATCAAAAAAGTACCAATGAAATTAATTTTAATAATCTATGACACTCAAGTTAAATTACTTTTTCCCAAATGTTACAGATGTGGCAGTGAGTGGGTCAGCAAGGATGGAGAGGGTGTGTGTGGTGCAATTGCTGAGTTACAGAAGCAGAGATGGAGCTATGTGGCCCCCAGATGGAGCCTCGGTCTTTGCTTCACTCTGGTATAATACCCAGGGCAGCCCTAAGTCACCCACATAGTTGGGCAACCTGTCCATGCCCCATCTCCCGTACCTTGTCTCTCTCACCTGAGACTGCACCCCACTAACTACAATTCCCCGTTCTCATTCCCCAGTAACCTCTGTTCTGCCTTCTGTGTCCATGAATATAGTGTTCCAGGTGCCTCAAAAACAGAATCATATGGTATCTGTTCCTCTATCGCTTAGCAGAATGTCTTCAATTTCATTCATGTTGCAGCATGTATCAAAACCCCCTTCCTTTTCCGGGCTGAATATTATTCTCTTACATGTAGGCACTTAATTTTGTTTATTCATTCATCTGTTGATAGACACTTGAGTTGCTTCGCCCATTTTGGCTGTGGTGAATTACACTGCAGATTGTTCATTTTTCCCTTTGTCTGCCCACGGATCATTTAGTAAAGATGATGATGTTGCAGCTGGCCAATAATAAAGTTTTAGAGGGCTTCTGAAAAGTGGAGATGTCACATACTACATTATTATACAATAAATTTGAGATAACCAAAACCTCTGTAACACCCAGAAATTAAGAAATGTTGCCCTAAAAATGAATAAATGGAATGCTTCACCCCAGAGAAAATAATCAGAAAATTATAAACTGTCAGAAAAGAATGCCGGAAAGAAAAGCAGTGAATTCTGAACCTTGTGGAACTCAGCTTTATCTAGGCTTCAGCAAAATCTCCAGTGTCTTTGTCGTCAAGTAAAATGGGTAACAGCGGGATGGGGCGTGAACGCGGAGTCAGGTATTCACTGCGTAGCTGGAGTTAGATTTGTCCTCCCTGGCTCTGCCTTCCCTCTAACCTGAGCAGCTTCCATGGGAGGCTGCGAAGCATTTGTGTGCAGTGCCCCCCACAAGCTACCATGAGAACTGGCTCACAGGGTGGACATCTGGCAGTCCTCCGCGGACTGACCGGGCCATGGCTCAGGGCTTCTCCAGCACGGTGCCGGGGCTCCTGGCACAGGACTGTCTTTAGTCCCCTGTGTTAATGTGTGACCTAGAGGCTGAGAATGGTTGAGCAGCGTGAGGGTGAAAGAAGGGCATGGAGGTAACAGCTGCCCAGACTCTGAATGGCTGAGTGTCTTCAAGTTCAAAGGCAGGCCAAGGACCAACCGACAGCTGAGAGCAGATGAACCTGTACAGATCCACTTGGAGAACCAACCCAGTGATAAACACAAGTAGCCTCATGAGGGCAGCGAGTGAGTTCCTCTCTGTTGAACTGGGAGTAGAAAACATGTTCTAAACCAGGGTGTTCCTCAAACTCCAGTAACTCTCTTACATATTTCAAGAGTTCTTTTTACTGTATTGATAATGAAGGCTTTTCATAAAGCTGAAACTATCATAAGAGTTAAAAAAAATCCTTTCTACTTTCATGCTCCAAAACATAACACTATTTGCATGTAATTTATTCACTTTGGTAATTGAGGGAGGGAGTCTGATCATTTTCTAGTTTAACTCAGAAAGAAGGTTTCTACTGAAAGTGTCCTTTCGCAAATTGTAAACACGCGGAGAGTCCTAAGTTTCTTTCTAACTCCTAACCATCACCAAGTCTGAGAAAAAATTAACTTTGAAGAACTGTGAACGAAGAAATGAAGAAGTACCAATGCTGCCCATGTAAAGTGACTGCACTTTCAAATGAAGAGATTAGTACAACAGCTCTTATTTTTATTTTTAATTTGTGAGTTTATGAAGCATTTTACGATCAGATAAAAACATGCAAATAAAGTTTCACTTCTTCACATATACTGTTAATCAATTGTCTTCTATGTTCCAAGACTAGAAAATGTGAAAGGGAATAAGAAATCAATTTGAAAAAGAATAAGAAATAAATGTTTAAGAGAATAGGAAATAAATAGCCAGAGGGAGAGTTACCGCCACCCACCAAGCAGTTGCCTCTCTCTGCGCCTTCTTAGATCCTCGGTAAGGAGGGCCGGGCCCAGAGGAGGGCCAGGTAGAGCTCCTCAGAGCCGGGTAGGAGCTGGAGTCAGGGAAAGCTGTGATGGTTGGGCAATGCCAGGCACTGAGTCCAGGGAGATAAGGAGGGCTCCCCAGCGAGACAGGATGCCAGAGAATCCATCTGACCAAGTGGGCAGAGCTCCGGATGTCTATGGCTCATGGTTGGAGAAGCAGGTGGAGAAACATCGAGGCAGACCTCTGCTTTTATCCTGACGACACTGCAGGACCAGAGGAAGTCTCAATCTGGGTATAGCTCTGGTCAGGCTTGGGTTTGTGTTTTAGGATGACCATTCTTATTGCAAAAAAGAGATGGGCAAAGAGAAAAATCAGAAACATGGAAGCCGATTAGGAGATGTTTATAACGTTCAGTTACTTAGGCATCGTGCAGCTAATTACTGGCCACCTACTGCGTACCACCCGCCGTGCTAGGCCTTGAGAAGGCACAGCAAACAGCTCTCCTGGAGAACTGAGTCAAGGAGCTGATGATGGGGGCAGCCGAGCACTTACAGCAAGAGTGACCCAAGGTCAACGCTATGTGGCTTTGCCATATCAAATACATTTTCCGAAGACAAAATAAAGGTAAATGATGTCAGTAAAAGTCTGAACCCACCAGGAATCACCGGAGTGTGCAATTAAGGCCACATTCACTGAAGGTAGCGGGGGGTCTTGTGTGGGATTTGGGGTCAGAGGAGGACAGTAGTAAGAAGATTGGTGCAGTCTGAATACGTAATCTGCAGCATTGTTAATAGTGATGGCCGGGTGCTACTTTTTCACCTCCTGGTATGCTCTGTAGTTACCTAAGATGTTAGCATGCGGGACAACTGGATGAAGAGCTCTGAACTGTCTTGAAACATTTCTGTAAACCTAAAAATTTCCCCTCCACAGGTTTACGTGTGTACACATATGCAGACATATCCACCCACGCACAGTCAGTAGAAAAAAAACACAAAGTAAATTATAGCTAATGATCATATCTACGGAAAAATATTCAAAACCACCACATGGTTGATGAATTCATGTGTATTTATGTGACTCATAAATTAACTCCTTAAAAACACATACAACTCGATCCCACTGGTTATTGGCAGCAGAAGATGGAGATGAGGTCAGGACTTGGCAGGGGAACCGAAAAGGACATGGCTTTGTCCTCATTGTGTCACACCGTGGAAGAAGTGTGCCCTGCAGCAGGAGCACACTGGGACCTGCTCCAGGCCTCGTCCTCTGCCCCCTCCCTGGATGCAGAGGACTCTGGTCCCCTTGCCCCAGGCCACCTGCTCAGCCTACCAGGAGGCTCCTTTGCCCGGGCGTTCAGTGACTACTGCATGCTGTTTACCTGCCCTTCCAAGAAGTTGGCTCCCGGGGTCTACTTGCTTTCTCATAATTAGCTGGTTTTCCCATTCCAACTCAGAGGACAGGAAAATCCCACTGTGAATAGATGTGTTGAATTACAAAGGATAATAGGAAAGCCCAGCTAATTGTGAAGCCTGCTATGTGGATAATGGGTGTGAACAGCAGCCGTGGGCAACAGGGCTGTCCTGGCCAGGAAGGTGCACTGATTTCTTATGTGGGGTCCAGTTCTTCAGCAGCAGCGGCGGTGGCAGCAGCCGGCTGAGGGAGCACAGGGACACTTGGGTGATCTTGGAGGGCCTGACAGGGCACAGTGAAGGTCGTCTGGAGACTCACTTGATTTCATGCAATTGTGGCAACGCAAGGCTGAGAATTTACAGCCGCTGCACACCCTGAATCACCACTGCTCTGTGAAACTGGAGTGTGTGCGGCTTGCTCTGAAATTCCTAGGGACCCAGAAGCCCAAGAGGCAGTGGATAAGCCAGGACCCTGGGCTTCCTCCTGCATCTGCAGTGAGCTGAGACTCCTGCTTGTCCCTGAAGAATGGCTCCAACTCCCCAGCTTTCCAAGCTTCCTCCAACCACGTCCCTGGTGTCTTTGATACATGTAGGGAAGTTGGTCCGTTCTCTTAGAGCAACAGCAGTACTTTGCCTTTACTGAGCTCTTAGATGACAGGTTTTTAAATGTGTTCCAGTGTTAGGTCTAAAAATAAGGTAGCAAACAGACCCGGCAGACCCTGAGTAGAGGGCTCCACATAGCTCGATGAAAACCAGCTTCAGTGAGAATGTGCTCACCTGGGCTGTGTGAGATGGACTGTGCTGGACAACAAGCCCCCCCAGGGGGTCCCTGAGGATCAGTGTCCTGGGGACACCATACTATCCCCTGAGGTCTCCCTTCAAATGCACAGAGCTCTGAATCAGCAGCCAGGTTCAACAGACGTTTAAAATGCTGGGTCTTCAAGAACCCAGAAATAAGTATATAGATGGTGGGGAAGAGAGAGAGAGGGAGGGAGCATGCACCTGGGCAGCATTGAGGCAGAGCCTTCAGCACTAGGCACCCTTCCTTCCCCAGGGCATAAGCACTTTGGCCCCAGCAGCAAGTGCTAATTAAGCAGGATTCTCTCTCCTAGACCCAGGGCTTTTGCAAGGTCAAGTGGCTGGAGCCCTCCAAGACGGAAAGAGAAAATAACCCAGACCTCAGCCTGGCAGCCAAAAGAAAAGTCCCCCCCAGAGAGTTTCTAAGACTAGAAGACAGCTCTAGGGTCTGGACAGCAGAGAGAGCAATGGGACTTCTGCTTGTTTATTGAACTACACTGATGCTGCCCCAAGTGGCCTTGTCTGCTCTGTTTTTTCTAGAAGGTTCTGGGTGCTGTGTTCTCCATGCTTTGTGAGCAGGGAAGGGTTAGGAAAGAGAAGGAAGAGCATAGAGGGGCTCTCCTGGCCGGTCCTCACCAGCTGGCCTGTGTGGAAAGTTGGGGAGGAGAGGAGGAGCTTGTGCCCTCATAGGGGAAGTGGTGAAGGGGAGGGCAGTGGGCACACAGCAGAACCAGTGCCCAGCTGACCCTGCCCACCTAGCCAGTCCACTTTCAGGGAAGTCTCTTTGGGAACCAGAGTGGTCTGTGAGTTCTGCTTTTGAAAAGGAAATACATTCCCTTAGGAAATGACTTCTTTTTATATTACAGCTAAGATGCTTTCGATCCCTGGAGGTGTCTGTGTGACCCATGAACAGCAGAGTACTTGGATTGTGATTATGGCTTTGCTACTACGATCCTTCGATATATTATTAAACCACTTCTATATCCTTTATCTATGCCGTCTCTTTAGCACCTCAAAAACCCCTCAGAAATAAGCAGTGTTATCCCATTTTACGGATGAGGAAATAGCCAAAGAGGCAAAGGATACGTTCAAGGTCACATGGGCAACCGGGCAGGGCATGGACAGTGACGTCTGTCTGTCTGCACAGTAGTGGTCTTCACTAAATGGACCTTGCATCTCTCCCTGTTGCTCACTGGACACCCCGCCAGGCACTTGCATCTATTAGTAAACCCGGATCCCCGTGGCTTTTGACTTCCTGGAGCTTCCAAGCTGGGGAAAGTGAGTCAGGAGAAGAATGTCACATGGATTAAATCAAGTAATGATTAAAAATTCTTTTCGTCAGAAAGTATCTCATGCCTTATTTTTAATGATCTTATTTTTAACCATCTTATTTTTCTGCAAATCTTAAAAATGCATGCAGAGATAATTGGTGTTTAATTAAAACCTTCAGTGTAGTTCAATAAAGACCATTTTAAATCAGAGGACATAAAAGCATATTGTCACATGGAAATGTCTCTTACGTGGCCTCAACAGGGCCTGCCAGACCAAGGCGCAAGTTCAGGCTGTTGTAGGCACTACTGCCACCCGTGCCGGGCCTTGGAATTGCAGGCTTGGCCACTGCAGAAACAGCCTCTGCAGGACGCTAATCTACACCCTCAGAGTATGGTCAGCCCCGTACAATGGGCGTCAGTGTGTTTGTAAAGCAGTTACCGCTGATTCCGTGTCAGCTGTCCTTTGTCTGTGTATCTTGAATATCTATTGTTTTTATGACCTTTAAATTGCTCTGTTATAATTCAATTAACATTTGCAGGTACTGATATGGTGTGATATGAAATATACATAAAACTCGTCGGTGCAAACTCTGGAAACAACGTATGCCAATAATAGCTCTTTAATTGCACAAATTCAACTGCCATCAAAAGACCCCCATAATTTGGTCCCCAACGTCCTTTCAACTCACCTTTGAGTCCTATTTCTGGAATTTCCTAGGCTCTCCCTCCCCTGCTGCTGCCTCTGTTCTTGCTGTTCCTCCTGCCTGGAACTATCCTCCTCCACCTTGACCTTCTGAATTTATTCATTAAATGTAAAATCGAGGTCAACCATCTGGGGATAATTTCCTTAAATTCAGAAATGACAGTGTCCCGTACTAGTGTCTAGAAAAATGCAAGACATGGTTCTGAGTTCCACTGTCACCTGTTCAACAGCTATGACCATGATCAACTTGATTAACGTCTGTGCCTCAGTGGCTGCCTCCATTAAACAGGGATAATCTCACCTCCCCACCCCCACCTGTAGCTGCAAGACTTGGCTGTCAGGAGAGAAGGCATTAAGCAATGGTGCCATTTGAGGATACAGTGGCTTTAGGCAAACCCTGGTTCATCAGGCGCCTTTGGGCTGGCACCTGAGATGAGTGGGTTGGTCGCCAAGGGACGTATGTGATATGCTATCTCTGTGTCTTCTAGTCATTCTTAAACGTCGTTCTCTTTCTCTGAGCAGGTGGTTGATAGTGACAGACCTGAAGGGTCCAAGTTCCGGCTCACTGGAAAGGGAGTGGATCAAGAACCTAAAGGAATTTTCAGGATCAACGAGAATACGGGTGTTGTCTCCGTGACGCAGACCTTGGACAGGGAAACCACTGCTGTTTACCAAGTGAGTACCCCCTCGCCGGCCCACTCTGTGTGCACGGATGTGGCTTTCAACCAGTGTTTTCTTCTTGCTGAGTTCATTATTTCTGCGCCTCATCAAACTCGAGAGTGCCTGGCTTTAGAGTATTGCCACGGGAGCTGGAGGGAGTTGAACCCTGTTGGAGTAACAGAGGGGTTCCTGTGTCATCAGCAGAGCCCCAGGCCTGTGCCAGTCTCTGAGGACCAAGACCTGGGGGCTTTGCAGAGGCAAGCCGAACCCTGAGGCCAACTTTGCTTTCCGGAGCCCAGCTTAATGATTAAAGCAATAGGAGCTGTAATCCTAAAGTGTGATAATTACCCATTCAGAAATCTACCCTAAGGAAACAGAGATATTTCAGTATGATTTTTGTACAATAATGCTTTCATAGGATCTGGTCCTTAGAGTGGAAAAAACTGCTGAGTGTTCATCAGTGGGAAAGTGGTTAAGGCCCCACACCTTTAGCAAGGCCGTTTTCCACATCATCAAAAAGACTTTCTACCAAATGTTACCTACATGGAAAGACTGATGGTATCAAATGGATACAGAACATAGTACACATATAGTGACTTCCTTACCAAGTACTTACACATATCAGAATGGACAGACATTTAGGAAACATGATAAAAGGAAGCTCAAAGTATTAATAGTAGGGTGTGGTGTTATGATGGATTTTTTCCTCCAGTATTCTTACCTACCCAGCTGGCTTTCTGTAAGCTTCAGGGGAAAAGAAGGTGACATAAGGGTAGGGTGGGCACACAATGCTGGGCACACGTGGGTGAGTACACACTGGCAGATGGGGGTGCCCTGCAGGGTCCTCTCTCGAAGCCTTGCTGGAGGCTTCGTGGAGTCCCTCCAGGGGACATTGTTTGTCAGTGAGCACTGAGAGCTGAGTGTCCTCTACACAGACCCACGGGAGAGTCTGGTCATGTTGGCACCCCTGAAATTCCCAGCTTCAGTGGCCTTGACAGTAGCCAGAGATGAGTCAGCAGCTCCGGGTATCCAGCTGCCGTAGAGGTAACTGGCAGCTGACCTCGCATAAAGCCCTCTTCTTTTCCTGTGTCTGTGGTGGGAATGTCTGTGGAGAGGGCTACTGTGTGGAAACCACACCAGAAACTAAGGAAGGAAGGTGTGATAGATTTCATCATTTCATAGCACAGTGATTAAGAACTCTGAGCTTAAAAAGTGCCATCCAGGTCTCACCACTCCTGCTTCCCGAGCTGTTTGATCATGGAAAATGCAGCTACCTTCTCTGATCTTATCATTTTTGTTCATAAAAATACAGATCTTACTAGCATCTCTAAGGATAGTAAAAGATCAAATGAGATTATTTTTCCAGACATTTGGTACACTGCCCAGCACTTACCAGGTATGCAATAAATCAAAGCTACTTTTGTTAATTCTTTTCTTGAAGATTTTTGAAGATTTTAGTTAAGTCCCACAAGTTTGTAACATCAGTTTCCTGACTCCAATCACAAGAACGGTGACATCACAATAGATGTAATTCTTCATTCTTCTTGATGTTAAGTGAGTACCACAGCCTCTGCCACCCCTCCTTTAAGCATCATAGATTTCTGGGTGAGTCTGCAGCTCAGGAAGCCCCTGGGGAATTAAGGAGACACAGAATAAAGGGAGTGAAAGAGAGGAAGGAGGCATTTTGGGTGACGTGCTGGGCCCTAGAGACAGAAATGGTGTGAATTGGAGAAAGCATAAAGTGTCTGTGGCCAACTCTGACATGGTGTTGGAGAGAAGAAGTGACTTTTGGTGGTGATTCCTGCCGCCAAGCTGCCGTAGCAATGGGCAAGGGATTGGATGCATCCATGGCCACAGGATCCTCTCTGATGTTTGTGAAGCCCAGAATTGCTCCCCCCAAACATGTCAACCTGCCGGGCATCCTTCCACATTCACGGACAGACGCCAGGGCGCCTATGCCAGCGTCTGCCTCAGAGTGAATGTCCTCCTTATGTGGTAGTGATGTTGCTCTCCAGGGACAGTGGGAAATCCTCCTGTGCTGAAGGGAGAGACATTTGGGGACAGTCACAGCAATAGAGAAAAGAACTCCAACGGCCACCATTGGGGACTGGGGAGGAGCAGCCTGTGTGTGGTCCAGCAGCCCTCTTGGTTTCAAGGTGCAATGGAGGCTGCATGAGAAGAATTCCTGAGGCACACCGTCTCCTTCCCTCCGGCTCCATGAAGCCAAAGGCACAGAGGTCAGATCTGACTGTGCAGGGATTTTGCTGCATTTGGAGATGAATGAGGTCTGACCCAACCCGTGTCTGCTCAGCAACAGCTGCTGCGTGCACAGGGCTGGGTGCACAAGAGAAAGCAGGCTCCTCTCCTTCCCTTCCTGTACTTCTCTTTTATGCATTGCTGCGAAGGAAGCCAGACTCTCCCTCGAGCGAGGCCAGTGCTGTACCCTGAGCCAAGGACCAAGCCCTGCTCTTTCTAATGTTCACAAAGGCGTGCACGCTAGGGTGGAGCAAAATCCCCACCAATCTTTAGGTAAATTTATTTTCAGTGCTAGTATCTGACAATTGTGATGAAGAACCAAAGCTCTGGAAAAGAAAACTCATGCGTCCAAACTTCAGCACCACTGCTCCCTGAGCCCAGTGATCTTGGAAAATCCCATTCACCCTCTGATCTTGTGATTCTCATCTAGAAAAGGAGCCTAGCACTATTAACCCCTCGGAGGATTATAAAAGAAGAAATGACTGGTGTTTCCTAACGAGTACTTGCTGATTAGCTAGTAAAAGAGAGCACAGCCTGTCACTGGGAGCTTCTTATGCTTTTCAAAGTGAGGCCAAGGCTGTCCCTGGGACTGCATAAGTGGAACTTGGGGCAGTAAAGACGGTCTTGTGGAATTCCCCAAGGATTAAAAGCATGTTTAGGACAGTGCTGGGAGCATCGTATGCACTATACAACCTTAGCGGTCCCACAGGCAGCTGGAACAGCATTGAGGCCAGAGGCAAAGGAAGCTGAGCAAAAGCTCCTTGGATCTGGGTTTGGGCCCAACCCTGCCACTGGCACCCAAGCTCCTCTGATGAACCTGAGTTCCAGTTGTAGTTCCGTCACCTGCTTCTAGGATCTTTATGGCTTGGTCCATATGACCCCTCATCCTGTGTGTATTCCATAGAGGACTTGCAAAGTGAGGTCCCTCCAAAGTGGTTGGGGGAACAGTAGAAGCACAGCACCCAGATCCCTGGCCTAAAGTGTCTTTCGCTTCAGTGTCTGGGCTTTGCTGCACAGTGTGGCGGTTTAAACACTTTCCTGTGGTGTGTAGGAAGCTATGCCTTGTGACCTTGTGGCTTGGTGCACCCTGGCCCAGGGTCTCGTGCCCGCCCCCCAGGAAGGCTGCTAGAGTGGGCAGAGGGCAGTCTTTAACATGAGTACCAGGACTGCAGGGGCCACATGCGCCTGACCAGAGCATGGCTCCAGCTTCAGGAGGCCCCACGCCTCAGGTGTGACCCCCCAGACCTCAGCACTCCCTTTCAGACCGTGTCCTGTCTCCTGTCTCCTCCTGTCCTTGCTCCTCGATCTCCAAAACCCTCGTTTTCATTTCTACTCTTGCAAGTTTAGAAAGCAGAGAGCATGTGGGTACATGTATTGACATTATAATTGTGCCAATGTTGTTATTTGTTTTAAAGTTAAATGCTCTTCCCATGAAAGAACATGCCAGTGCCTTAGCATTTCCCAAATCCACCAAGAAAGCGCGTTGACAGAGCCTCAGGGGTTTGTGTGATGTAAAATAACGTGTGATGCATTTGTCCTTGGACTCCGAATGAGTCCCGTCAGGGACACTACTGTTTATTAAACACAGTGTGGTAGATGTGATGCCAAACTCTTCATGCACATCTTCTTATTTAATCTATTTCACACAAGAGGCTAAAGAAGTAGGCATTAGCACCGTTTTACAGAAAAGCACATAGCGGTCACACAACCTTTGCAAGCGCTCACAGCTGGCTTGTATTGGATTTGGGAGCCATATTTCTCCCTCTCAGGTTCCAAAGCCCTGCATTTTCAATGACTAAGAAACACTTCTGCCTGTTTTTACCCCCAACCTCCCTTTGACATCCAACTGGTAAAGTCCTTCACCCTTTCCTAGGAGCTCCACCTACTAGGGCTGAGAGGGGGTGTGGCTGGCTGGCTGATCTACGGCTTCTTAAATACCATCTTGCTCCCTGACCTGCTGCCGCCTTACCATGCCCCCTGCCCCAGCTCCCATTTGGGTTTCCTGGGCTTCTGACCCAAAGCAGCACCTGGCAAAATAATTTAGCTCTCGCAGTATTAGGAGCTGACATATTAATGCAAAGCCTCCTGAAATATTACTCATTATTATGCATTTTGCCAGCATTTGAGTGATTTGTGAACTCTTCATTGGAATAAAGTACTGTAAATGATTCATGAATGACCAAGTTTATGAAATTCTATAAAAATATTAGCAGGTGGTAATGGTTCCCTCACACTGTGAATATAATCTGCTGGCTGCAAATTTGTCAATATGGGAGAACAGGGTGGAGTGGGAGACAGAGTCTGGTGGGCAGGTGGGAGACCAGATGGAGGGTCTGAGATGGTCTCCGCAGAGGGTGTGAGGCAAAACAGGAAGTGGGACAGACTGTGGAGGTGGGCAGGTGTCATCAGCAGAAGGCTGTCACCCTGATCTGGTGTCCACAGTGGGAGAAGCACAGAACACGGGTGAGTTGAGAGTTGGGGAGGAGAAGGGAAGAGCATTTGGGAACAGAATGAGAACTTACTGAGCACCTATTTTGTA
>RJWT010035913.1:0-13364 GCA_004365215.1 Cuniculus paca | reverse complement strand
CTTATTCCTAAAGAAATATAAAACCACTGATAGCTTAGATTAAATGAATTTGGGTTGAAATTTAATGAAATTCTGAATTAGGGAGGGTTTTAAAAACAATGTTATTACTTTCAAGTTTAAGAAGGAGGTAACTTTAGTTTAATAGTGAACTTTTGAGGTAGAATTGAAAAAGACATTGTTAATGTTGTTTAATGTATAACCAGATCTTCTAAAACTGAAAAATATTTTGTTCTCAAGTCTGCTAAATACTTATTGTCTTATCAGCTCTGGGCTAATAATTTTTAATTATCTTTAAAAAGTTAAATTTCAGCTTATCCTCATCTTTATGCACATTAACAGAAAGGCAATATTTAACTATTGGTGAGATTTTAATAGCTTCTTTATTTCTTGATGTACTTATTTCAACTGTTCCAAGTCATTAAATATTTGGGTCACATTTAAAACTAATTACTTTTTGTTTGTTTGTTTGTTTAAGCACTTGATTCTCTAAATTCAAATTTGAGAATTTTCTTTGGAATTTGTGACTTATCTGATGTGTTTCTGAAAAATGAGAGAAGATGTGGGCTTAGGGGTTGGGTTTCACACACAGTGTGTCCAAAAAAATTGCAGAGGGAATTGATAACAAGAGTTTTTACAAACAGAATTGGTAATGCAATTTTTTTAAAAGATACTACATTCTACAACCATTCAAAGAAGTCAAGAGACACTAGGGTAGCCATTGTTAACCTCCTGTTGTTATGTTTTCAAGACCTGTATTGCCTTCAGTGTTCTGTTCTGAGATGCTTTGTTGTGTTTGACTCTATTCTGTTTTGTTTAGTTTTGTTTTGTTTTGCTCTATTCTTTTAAAAAAAAAAGATAGTACATTCTATCCTATCACTTCTGATGTGACACTATATTAATTGTGTGTTAAAAGATTTATTTTCATTCTGGCCTCTACTAACTTCCAATTTCAATGGATTTGCTCTATGATATACATAATCAAAGTAAATATTAACTGTGTAAGTTTACTACTTTACATCTTCTTAAGAACATCTTAAGTAAAATTCTTGTGTTTTCCTTCACTTGATTTTAATAATTAAATTCCTTTATGAGTTTTTCTTTCATAATTTTGAACTTTTAGCTTACTTTGCTATGTGTACCTATAATTCCTTTAGCTACTTTCTCTTGCTGTGATAATGAGGTCATCAGAATCTAAGACAGAGGTATTTTTATTCCCTTAACAATCATTTCCTTTAAGGACTATTTTTAAAATTCTGCCTATCAAATTAACAAAAGGTCAGTTTACGTTCACAAAGTGAAAGTTATGGGCTTGAAAATAAACTTTACAAAATGATTTAACCAGAAAAACATTCTCAGTAGTGTGTTTTATTTTTAATTTGTTCTTTAATTTTAATTATTACTGGATCATGATGATAGTTCAGATAATCAATATATACTGTCTTTTTTTTTTTCCAGGCCAAAAGGTGTGTTTTGCCGACGTGAAGCATCCCTGCTACAAAATGGCCTACTTCCACGAACTGTCCAGCAGGGTGAGCTTTCAGGAGGCTCGCCTGGCTTGTGAGAGCGAGGGAGGGGTCCTCCTCAGTCTTGAGAATGAAGTGGAACAGAAGTTAATAGAGAGCATGTTGAAAAACTTGACAAAACCTGGAACAGGGATTTCTGATGGTGACTTCTGGATAGGGCTGTGGAGAAACGGAGAGGGTCAAACCTCTGGTGCCTGCCCAGATCTCTACCAGTGGTCCGATGGAAGCAGTTCCCAGTACCGGTGAGTATGGATCTGGTGGAGTGCGGTGGTAAGGAAGGGTTCTGTGGCCTGCAGAGGACATCAGATGGGACAGGCAGAGGCGCTCAGAAGGCAATAGTAAGGGTTCCCACTGCTCTCTACTTGCAGGAACTGGTACACTGATGAACCTTCCTGTGGAAGTGAAAAGTGTGTTGTGATGTATCATCAGCCAACTGCCAATCCCGGCCTTGGGGGTCCCTACCTGTACCAGTGGAATGACGACAGGTGCAACATGAAACACAATTATATCTGCAAGTATGAACCGGGTAAGTAATGGAATCAGCAGGGACAGATTTTGTGGGTTTGCTTGTATTATGTTTGGTTTAAGCTTCGCAACTTTTTGCTCTGTTTCTGCTAGTGAATATGGGGTTGTCTTTCAGCGTGTCCTATCAGTGAATGGAGGTCTTTGTATGGTGCAGAACAAATTGCCAAGGAGCTAAGGAGTAAATAAAAACATCTGAAGAGGTGTCTTTAAGAGAATTAAGCATTTCTAAGATGAAGACCAAATTGATTTTGTAATTAGATTTTATGAACAATAAGTAACTATTTTAAAATATTTTTAATACATATTACTGGGTAAAGTAGCTGTATGTCACCAAAGCACCTATAGACTTACATATGGGAGCAACAGTTCCTCGGATACTTTTTGGTGAATTTAAGGATACAAAACAATTTTCTCTTAGCATATCAGCTTAATGTATCATACAGTAATACTTGGCACATGGGACTCCATAAAAATCCAACTAATCATAGCTCACTGCACCCTAGTGAAAAACAGTAGGGTCATGTGACTTGCTCTCTCTCTCACTGATTCCCATTCTTTGAAATATGTCTCCCTAGTTAGCTTTCTTTTGAAAACTCTAATTACTTGCCATATGCAGCAAATGGGCAGATTGCATTGACTTGAGCTATTTTAGTGTGGTTTTCTTTTGCAAAGAGTAAATTTTAATTACTTTAAATAGGACACCTCAAATGAATTGATGTTTGACTAAAAGAAGGACTAATCAAGACTATGCAAACTTATAATTTTTAAATCATGTGAGAAAGTCAAGTTAGACTTTGAATTTTTTCTGTTCTCATCCTTAGTGTTTGAAAGTGTCATTTTAAACTCTTCTAAAGGGCTGTCTGCCTGCCCTGGTAATATGTGTTCACAGAAGGCAATTATAATCAAGAACTGCTGTTTCCATTATTCTCTTGAAATTACATGATTCTTTTTCTCATAAGACCATAAAGCACAAGGGATTATTGGATTAGATTTACCCTTCTCTTATGTTTATTCTGCTCTTCAGTATATTAGCCAACTTTTTATATCCCTGGTGAGTTTATTCTTTAACCCCCTTGGTTGCTAAATCCATCTGTACCCTCCTGGAAACCTTTGCAAAGCTAAGTCTCCAATGCACTTATGTTCTTTGTCTTTATTTTTCTCTTGTAAAAATATAAAGTTGAGATTCTCTGATATTTTAAATTTTCTTAAAACTATTGAAAAAACAAAGGACATATTATAGGGTACACACTTTTACTAGTGTATATTAGTTATGCAGAATAATCGGTTTAATTTTGGAATATTTATAAGTGTATATACCATATATTAATCACTTCCATCCCTTTTTATTCCCCCTTGTCATTTTCTACCTCCTATTTCTGATTCCCTTTCTCTTCTATTATATTCTTGATGTAGTACTACCCTATCCTTTCTTTTGAGTTATTAGGTTATCAGATTGACACTTTATTTTATTTTGTTTTTATGTGTATCAAACTTACATCATTTAAAAGACATTGTCAACCTTCAGTCTACTTTTTTATTTTGTGTTAGTAACATAGGTTTATATATATATATATATATATAATATATATATATATATATACAAGCATTTAAAGCAAAATTATTCTGTCCTTTATCACTTTCTCCCCAAATCTTCAAATAGTCAACATTTACTAAAATATTTATATAGTTATTTTTATCTCATATGCAGTATAGTTATAGTTACTTTTATTAACATACCTAGAATTTTCAATATTTATTTTACTCTTTAAAATTTGATCTTTGTGTTCCAGTTAGTTAATTTTCCTTGAGTGTAGTACCTAATTTGGAAAAAATGTTAACTTCATTAAAATTCCCTGGTTATATAGTTAACACTTGATTTTTAGTGGTGAGGGTTTAGAAGAACAAGGACTGTAACTAAAATGTATAAATTATAACACTGATTAGTTTGAGCTTTATTCTCCACCTTACTAGAACTACTATATGATATGAACTTTGTTTCTTCTTTCTGTTCCTACACACCATCTAATAGCTAGCCAGTGATAATAAATGGGTAAAAATTTAATCTGGCTATGGAAGAAATGAAATAATTCACTTTAAGTATTCTTTTTATTCTCTCATCTTTTTTTTTTTTGTATTTGATCTGTGAATTGCATATCTGTTCTTTGGTCTACAAATGCTGTACAAAGGTATTTTCATGGAGACACTTCTATTTTTGTGGAAAAAGTAAAACAAAACTTCAAAACAAAATGATAGAATCACAATAGTTAATACATTACATACTGTTATCTTTAAAGTGACTGCTCAGGGTACAGGATATGGGCATAAAAATTTCTCCGATTGATATTAGCACAAACCTTCCTTTTTAATGAACACTAAAAGTACAACAGACTTGCATTTTTTCCCTTTTCCCTATTGTCCTTTCCTCTTTCATCCATCTTAATTCCTTTTTTCTTTTGAACAATTTCGACTCATTTCACAATATCTATTGTTCATTTTAGAACTTATTTGCTCTTTCAGTTTTTCATACCAAGACATCCAAAAAAATGAAATATTCAGGAATCGATCTAATAAATAAAGTAAAAGATCTATACACTGAAAATTACAGTATTTTGAAAAAGAGGATTGAAGAGGAGATCGAAGAGAAAATGGAAAGATATCCCTTGCTCATAAATAGGAAGAGCCAACATAGTGAAAATGGCCATATTCCCAAATTGTCATGCTGATTTAATGCAATCCCAATCAAAATACCATTAGTATACCTCACAGAACTAGAGAAAATGTTCCTGAAATTCATTTGGAACCAGAAGATACCTAGAATAGCAACAGAAATCCTGGGCAACAAAGGCAAGTCGGAAGTCATCACAATCCCTGACCTGAAACTATGCAACAATGCTACTGTGATAAAGTCAGCATGGAATTGGCAAAAAACAAAAAACAAAAACAAAAACCCAACAACAACAACAACAACAACAACAAAAACAAAACAAAGAAACAAACAAAAAACCATACCTAAGGACCAGTAGAACAGATTAGAAGATGCAGACACAAACACACTCAGTCACCTTATCTTTCACAAAGGGTTGAAACATGTTCACTGGAAGAAAGATAGCCTCTTTAATAAATGGTGCTGGAAAAACTGGTTCTCTGCATGCTGAAGACTAGAAGTAGGCCCATAACTATCATCAGTCAATAAACTAAAGTTAAAATGGATCAAAGATCTAAACATTAAAACAGAAACACTAAATCTACTGGAAGAGAAAGTAGGTAGAAATCTTGAAGACATAGGTGTAGGTAGAGAGTTATTGAACATTTCTGAATCTAATTTTTGTATTGAAGATATCCTATGTGCTGAGGATATAACTCAGTGGCACAGTGCCTGTTTGGCAAGAGCATGATCCTGAGTTTAATTTCTGATGCAAAAAGAAAATATCTTATGCACTCTTGTTTTAGATATTAAAAATTGCATATATAGAACTCTTTTAAAATTTTATTTAATTAGTAATCATTTTAAAGTTTGCTGAAATTATTTTTGAAATAAGCAGTTTTCTGTTTATAAATTGCTCATTTCTATATTTTTTGTTTAGTAAACACCAGTTGAGCAATAATAGGCATAGACTTTCTAAATTCTATAGAACAAGAATTATAGACTAGGACTCAATCTTACACCTGAAGGTGGATATTACAGTGTCAGAGTTCAATATATGTACAAATGTAACAAATGTTACAACAGAATAATGTAAGATTCAATTTCTAATGACCAGAAACAATATAAGAGCAGTAAACATTATTTTTTAAATAATGTTTTTATATTCTAACGTCTGCATAAGATACTGCATGTGATGTTTTCTTCATCAATTGATGAAGGTAAATAAAGAATTACATTTTTGGAACAAATGAAAAATTTACAGTTTTTTTCTGACTAATATAATTTACTTTCACTAAATAGTTAAAATATAAAATAGTTCCTTATAAGAAAAATATGTGAGACAGAGTAGTAACAGATCATGCTAAAAAATTTCAACTTTTTAGAAGTGTACAGCAATTGAAGATACTGCATCATGTAAAGCCAGAAAAGAAACAGTTTACCAGACTGGATTTATGATTGTTACTTAAAGAAATAGACATTATTGGAAAGCAAACCTCAAAGTGGCACTATTTGTGCAGGACAGAAATGCTTGAATGTTGAATCATCAGTTCCAAATGCAATCCACATATGGTCATCTGCCAATTATTATGCCAAGAGAAACATAAATATTACATTGATATTGTCAAAGAAATTTCTTTCCTTGTCTTTGGATTGCATTTAATGTCTCTCTTATGTTCTTGAATTTCTGCTAATCTTTGCTAACTTCCTGCTTTGTCATCATTGTCTCTAGCAGGCTGTCATTCCCGTAGGACCTGTTGTAGATTACTAAATGTAGTTCTGTGTTGCATGTGGAATTTATCAAGTGACTTTCATTCAAAAGTAATTAAACTGACTTTATAGTTAGATAATTTTATGTAGATTTAAATTCATAATGTGTTTTTATTGTAAATTGTTCAGAAATCAAAATCAAGATGTTTTTGCTGTCTATAGTAAACTTTTTATTTTTACCTGTGTTTTAAACTTACATTATTTAATCATTATTTATGATTGCTGTACAAATTATTACAGAGATTAGTCCAACAGAACCTGTGGAGAAGCCTTATCTAACAAATCAACCAGGAAACACCCGTGAAACTATGGTTGTTACTGACACAGGTAATTAGTTCACGTATCTTTATCAAATACAGAACTATTTTTTCCAACATGGCTTCACATTGATCACAGTGAAATCTTTCTTGTTGTGTGGGGAAGTAGCGCATTAACTATGGACCAGTTGTGCTGGGCATGGTGGTCCATGCATGTAGGGCTGAGGCAGAAGGATTGCTGTAAGTTCAAGATGAGCCTGGGCTATACAGTGAGTTCAAAGCCAACCTGAACTACATAGAGCCTGTCTTAGCACCTCCACTCCCCAAAAAAGACGAATGCAAATTTACTTTTGGGCTAGGTTAAAAAGATTCTATGCATTTTTTGAATAGAAGAATAGGTTTTGTTTTCTGAGATTTTCACTTCCAGTGGATGTATCTGGTAGTATGCTAAGTGATCTACATTAAAATTTGGGTCTACAAGGAGATTCCCCAGCATGTAGACATTGCGAAGGAAGCTAATCTATTTAGTGGCTTGTAAACAGTCATGTGCTAGTAAATAGCTAGGGATTGGTTAGTATGGAGGTGAGGTGAAAAAATATAAAACTGATATGTCGCCTTTGTCTGCTTCCTTGATTTAAATACTTCTACTTGGTCAACTTCAGGTTATCAAAGCAAGTTCTCCACACAGCAGTTTAGGGATACACACAGTGAGCTTGACCCAGCTGCCTCTAGCATACCACTACCTATGAAGGAAGCAAACTACAGTTCCTGGTGCAAATTTCATGGTAGTCAAAGACTACTCTCAGTTAAGGCCTTGTTAGCTTGACTCAAGCCAATTGGACAGAAAGCTTTGTTTTTCTTGAATTTGTGTGTGCATATAGATTAAACCAAATGTTCAGAGTTTCAGAATCTTTGCAAGTGATGCAAAATCCATAAAAAAGGGAAATACTTTCTCTTTTTCTTTTTCACTATGGAGCAGGGATAACAACGATATATATATTTTTTCCTAACCCTAACCCTTACTCTAACCTGAAAACAATGATAATTTGGAAGGGAAACATTTCATGAATTCTTCAAATATTTGAACTCAGCTGTTGGAAGCTAAAAAAGAATGTGAAAGCATTGAAAATTTTCACCAAATGATCCCATTACTAGAATTCATTAATATGGCTTCTGTAAACAAAGGAAGTAATATACCACTAAGATAATAAAGTGACTCATGTCTGTCCCATTTTGATCAAAGTTATTTAGATTATTTCTAATGACGATTTGTGTTTGCAAGCTAAATGTATAGTTTTCCAATTTGCTTTTCTCGAATGGACATAGTAAGACTTAGTGGGTTTCACTTCTCAGGTGCCTGATTTTAAAACCATTCAGAATACTTTGACTTAATTACAGATATAAGTAAGTAATTACCTCAATAATATTTTCCATGAGCACATGTTTAATAAAGTCATTTCATGCTATATGGAACTCGGATATTTGAGGTTATTTTTTCTTAATTTTAATAAGAATACTTAACATTATGAAATGTAATAGAACCAGATTAAAAGTGATTCTTTTTAGAATTTAATTACAACCGTGTCTTTGTGCCTCTGGAGTTTTGTATTTCTGAGTTATAATTGCATCATCAGGTAATATTTACATTTTTCTCATTTAATCCCAGAGATTTGAATATCATCATAACACTGAATTTATTGGCTAGGATAATTATTTGTCTAGTAATTCAACAATTTTAGTAACTTCAAAAACCAGTGCTTATTTCTCTAAGTAACAGTTGAGAAGGATTAATGAATTGAGGTAGCTAAGATTGTTAATATATTAGAAAAACTAGCCTATGTCTTAACTGCAGAATTAATCATAGTTTTAAGTATGTAGATATTGAATTGGAGCATGAAAACTAGTACAGTAAAATTTTTTAAAAAAATTTTTATCAAAATGTGGATATACTATTTCATTGGATTTTCATTACTTTGGGATGAGTCTTGTTTGGAATCTATTTATTGATAAAAATTTTATTTTACCCTAATTTGGGGGAAAATTCTTATGTCACTTTGGTATTAGAATCGTCAACTATATTTGTACACTAAGACTGTTTTATTTTTGTAGGCCTAATTCCTAATCTAATTTATGTTATTATACCAACAATACCACTGCTCTTACTGATATTGGTTGCTTTTGGAACTTGCTGTTTCCAGATGCTACATCGAAGGTAAACAATTTATTTACATAGAGATTATTGATAAATTTTACATAGGCTTTCAGAATCTTTGAAAAAAATATTATTTTAAAGTTAATTACATTGTTACTTTGACTTTCAAAAGTCCTGATGTTCATATACGCCAGCACAATTCCAGTTTTATGGACGCACTTTAATTACAGAAGTCATGCAGTATCTCCTTTACTACTCTGAAGCCTTGTGAAGTAAGCCCCTTTCTGTTTCTGTCTCGTTTGGGAAAATGGTAGCTTAGATGGCTCTGCCTTGGGTCCTGTAGCTATTGTGTATTGTGGATATGAAATTGGAATGCTGGTGAACTTATAACAGATGCAATAAAATACTATTTCTTGCTTATTGAATAGGAAGATTAATAATAATCTTTTCAATTTGGACATCAAGCTTCATAGAAGACTTGAATTTTGTAGCTTCGCTTTGTAGCATTTTTCAGAATTCAAGTCTTTTTTTATTTTAAAGGGAGTTTTTAAGAATAAGAAATAAAGTATAGTGCTAAAATTAGGTCAGTATTTTCAGGTATTTTGAAAGAGAGATAGATAGATTTCAGAGGAATATTCTGACTTTTCTACATGCATGAATTTAACTCCTCATACACCTTAGAGAAGTGAAGATTTTCCATGTATGTTAGTTTTCAATTAAATTTAAAAATGGAACAGAGGGATGTGTCAAAATAAAAAGTAAGAGATGTTGAGTTTAAATAAAAGCATGTTTACTAGAATAAACTGAAATAAAACACATCTTTAGAATAGGCTAAAAGACATGTTTGAATACTTTAAATAAAAACTGGTCAAAAATGCTTCTCTGCAAGTAAAGTATTATTTTTCTGTTTTGATTTAACCTTCTTTTTCTGAAATAAATGAAAAAGATTCCAGAAAAATAACACAGGTTTAATTTCTAAATAGTTCAAGTAAATTTAAAGGGATTTGACTTGCAATTAACTACATGTTAAAACATTGTGAATGATGAAAAAGTGTGGTAAATTAATATTGTGCTCTGACTTCCTAAGATGCATATTAAACACAATTCAAAATTAGTTTTTGATATTTTGTACCATAATGGTACAATAGTAAATATATAGTTTCTTTTTCTAGTTCCTGACCATAGATGAAAAGATGATTTCTCATTGTGAAAAGCAGTGAAGTAGAAGGATTAGACATAAATCCCTTCTTTATCCAGCCAAATCGTTAAGGAAGACCTATAAAGTAACAAATCAGCTTAATACACGCTTTGAAAATGTGATTTAGACACTCACATTCGTACAATAAAAAGGGCTAAAGTGCCATGTAGCTATATTTTCTTTAAAGTTTTTTTTTCCTCAAAGTAATACATTATTGAGACTTTTATTCATTCAGAGTCTCCTAGGTTTTTATAGCATGAAGATCTGTGGACTTTTCTCTTATTTGAAATTCTCCAAGTGAGAACACAAACCAAAATGAAGCACTTCCAGATGCCAGACTTAGCTGTAGTACTTCATTCATTTGTTCTTAGAGCCTCCCCTTTTCCTTTCTTCCAGGAAAGCAAGGAGACACTTCAGCAAAGACTCAACTCCATTATCATCTGAGTGCCTTGCAGAAAGTTTAAATTCCACTCTGGTACACATGATGGTTTCTTTCATTCCATGTCATGTTCAAAATAACTCCTGTTCCCTTAACTAGTAGTAATTTTGTAATGAAATACTAATTTTACACAAAAGACACATTAATAGTTTAACTAATTTTTTTTAACATTTTAAAAGTGTTTTTTTTGTGTGCTTTTAATAAACTGACTTATTTTCCATTCTGATTAGATGACTTTGTAGAATGAAAGGAAAAATCAATAAAATGTGAAATTTGGATACATTTTAGTAGTCATAGATATGGTTAAATTGAAGTAAATTAAGCAGTAACTTTAAGTGGAATTTCTGAGTGTGGTTAGAGTTTCTTTCTATCTTTGAGGGAGCTCCTCAGTATCTGTTGGCTAAGATTTCGAGGGAAGAGGTCTACGGGCCTGGGGTACATGCTGGGGGCTTGTGGGGTGCTCAGGAGAAGGTGCAGGACACAGTGAACAGTGAGAATTAAAGAAGGGGGACCCTGGGAGAGAGCATCCTCAGGAACGAAGAATTGACATAGTGACAGGAAATCTGTTAAAAAATGATTTAGGTAAACTTGCAAGCGGTTACTTCTGTAGGCACCTGAAAAGTGACCGTTTTATGAGAAAATAGAAGTCGAAGCCCATCAGGCTAGAAACGAATTCCAACTCTAACAAGAGTACAGCTGTATATCGGACTTGAAGGAGGAACTCAGATACTCCTAAATTACCAAAGCTAGAGTCTGTTCTTGAATTCCATCAGCTTCAGAGATGAAGTCACAGTTAAATTTTCAGGGACCAAAGGACTAAAACATAGGACGAGAAAACTGACGAGAGGAAGGGGATAGGCAGCTTCTTACGCTTAGAATCTTAAAATATGTTTTCATGATTGCTACTAAATTCAGCACGCATTTTAGTAGCAGAGTACTCAAAAAGCAAGGTTTAAAAAAAATCATTGAGCAAAGGAAAAGAAAATAAGTTTATTGGAGATTAAATGGAAATTTTTAGTATTGTGATGGACACTCTTTAAATGCAAGTATCTGAACTCAAGTGAGAAGTCAAACAGAAAAAAAGATACATTTTTGTTTCTCATCATTCATAAGAAGTACTTGCCACCTTCACACATTGAATTAATCTAGAATTTTTTGTAGGAATGGAAAAATATGCTGGTGAGAGAAGAAGGATTCTTTTGTAAATAAGTGTCTGAGATATTTCCATCTGGACCAAGACATACTCTGTTTTATAAGAAGTGTCAGGCACTGAACTTATTTCTCCTTATGTTTTTCAGTAAAGGGAGAACAAAAACAAGCCCAAACCAGTCCACACTGTGGATTTCAAAGAGCACCAGAAAGGAAAGTGGCATGGAAGTGTAATAATCCACTGACTTGGCTCCAGAAAAGAAAATAGTTTTATCATTCCGGATCTGTGAAGGAATGGCATCAGAACATTAGCTTGGAATGGCTTGAAATCTCAAAGATGAACTGCAAGATGAGCTGTAAGCTCCCCCTTGAGGCAATTATTAAAATACTTTTTATATGTTTATTATTTCGTTTACAAAAATATGCTGTGCTAATAATGGAGTGAGACTTGCTTATTTTGCTAAAGGGTACACTCAAACTTCAAGAAAATGAAATGCACCATGACGATAAAACTGCTGTCAGCACAACAGGAGTATGTGTTGAAAGCAGTTATTTTTATTTCTCTCACTTTTCATAAGTTGTAATTTAGTTAATGTAATATAACTTGTATTGAAATTTGCAGTCTTCAAAAACATTTTACCTTTGCATAAGCATTTGATAAAAATGAACTCTTCTAATATTTATTTTTATGGCATTCCATTTTTCAATACATGCTGTTTTGATTGAACAAATATATCACTTTTCAACTGAATTCACATACACACACAAATATATTACCATAAGAAAATTTCTTTTCTAGAAATGATTCATCGTTTTTCAGTTTCTCTACTTTAGGTTGGACGATGTTTAGGAAATCTCTTCAGAAATAAGAAGCTGTTTCATTAACTGTGTTGTAAATCTCCAGAAACATTTTCCTTAGAGGCTAGAATTGTCTAATTTCACTTGTGCAAGACATGTGCCTTACAATTATTTTAGTTAAAATTCAACAGATTTTGTAATGAAGTAACTTTACTAATAGCTATATACTAGTAACACAGTAAATATTGAACAAAAATGTGGCATAGACAGTATTGATCATATGTCTTCACATGTTGCCTATATAACTACAAGTAGCTCTCTGAGGGTTCTGGAATCAACATGATCCCTCCTTTACTGGCCAAACAATGGTAGTTGTTTGGGGTTGGAAATAACATTGGAAGAGGAGAGTTTCAGAGATTGTCTAAGGTTTTTCTCACTGAATTTAGCCTCTGTGAATACATTAAAAGGTCTTATAATTGGGACCAAGTGAAAGGCTGCCACCAGTGCGGAGCTAAGCACAGTACACAGACATTTCAGGATGGAAAAAATAAACACACCCCTGGTTAGATAAGTTAGTGTGACATGTGTTGGAGGTCATCAGGGATTTAATATCCATTGATGAGGATTTGTTTATGGTAATAAACAGTGGCTCCTTTCTGTCTTATCTTCTCCTAGTTTCTTCAGTGCTTGTGACTTGTTCCTCTCAAGTGGTTCCTATTTGGTCTTCAAATGTCCCTGTGCTCCTTTAACCAAATAAAGAGTTCTTGTTTCTGAAGAATGATTATTGGTGTTGTCTAAATCTCTTATATCAACAATGTTCAGGCATGTTTTATCACTACATGAAGATAAAACAAATTATTGTTTGAGTGAAATTGTGGAGAAACAATCTTTTCCTTGTCAAATCCTTTT